>JASDQU010028530.1:2565-25232 GCA_032191745.1 Picea mariana
ATCTTAATCATGTGCAAATGATATAATTTTAATCACTGTAATCCATATCTGGTTTCTTCCAAGTGTATAAAAGACATAACAATTGTTTAATTCAGTTTGTGAATGACAGGTTTATCTTCTTCATAAGTTGAATTATCAAATATAAGTTTTTTCATAACAGGTTTCCCTTATTGCAGAGATTTATAATCTTATAGTTGTTATGATTTTTTATGTCTTTTTTGTCCTATAAACCACTTAAAGAGCAATGCATCTAATCGTTTACGAAAAGCTTTTGGATCAACCGGTGCGAATTTCCTTCCTCCGACCAGCCTCGAAGTCATCATACGCAGGACAAATTAGGAGCGCTTCCAGGTCAGTTAGTCGCTTGTGTGTTTACTGTTTTTATTAATAGTCTAGTTCAGATATTAGTTTAGTTAGATTTATAGTATTAGTATATTAGATTGTTTAATTTCAGTAAACATATTAGATCGTTTAATTTCAGTGCATTTTATTTCTTATTCATAAAATCAAAAATTCAAAAATATTTATGGCTATCTTAGGGCATAAAGCATATGACTTTTACAGGTTTTATTCAAATCTGCATTCTGTGAATATTGTATATTTGTGAATAAATTGTAATTCAACTAGTAATTAGACGGTTACTTATTAAAGTTAGTGTAATAGTAATTAGTAGTTAGCATATAGAATAGTTAGTATAATTTGTATTTAGTTTTAGTTTATATAGTAGTTTGTTTAAATTAGATTAGTGTATTAGTTTGTTTCATTGTTAGTTTGTTTAGTTTGTTTCATTTAGTTTTAAGTTTAATTAGTTTTAGTTTTAGTTTGTTTTAGATAGATTAGTTAGTTTAGGTTAGTTTTCTCTTTGGTTTTGTTAGGACCTTAGGGCGGCCAATGGAGCCGTTAAACCCGTCAGGGTGGTTCATTCCAAACGGCTTGGGTTATTTAGACAACCCCGGACCGGTTCCACTCTCTCAATTGACGGACGGACAATTTCGCCCATCAACACTTCATTACTAGTATATTGTTAGTATCACAATAAGCTCATAATTATTACCATAGTGTTACTCTTTCACACCTGTATTATGCTCTATTACTATTGGTATACTATCTAGGCATTATAGGGGCATGTTTGGAGTCAAATGACACATGCCAATAAGTGGTGGTAATGGGACACGATGCTGGTTGGAATACACCAGAATTGATGCCATTAGACACTGACTCAATCCTGAGGCCTACTAAGGAGAAAAAACAGGACACACTAATTAATATAGGATTCAAGCATGAAAACAAACCTTCTAAAAAATAAGCACTAGTTGGTGATGGAATCCAACATCGCAGGATCGATTCGTGAAGGGGTTGAGTTTCAGAGGGTGGGAAAGTTATGTTGACAACCTGCTTAACAAAATTACACCCTGGTGCAAGCTACTTCACCGAGCATTGGGAAACTCTCCAAGGAGTTTGAGTGAGTCTAGCCAACATTGATCCCAGGTACAACACCACCTTCCTTGTGTTGTCACCTTGGGTAGGAAGTCTAAAATATTATGGCCTTTATGGTACCACCTACTATACCAAAGAAGCAAGGGAAGAGTCAACAATCTTTTTTACATGCAAGGGTAGGGTAACTAATCAAGAAACCACTTTGAGATATTCCTCATGGAGAGGGGTTGCTCTCAAGTGATTTTTGTAATGCATGCAACCACTACACCAAGACCAAAAAGGCAGGGTTGATTACTTTGTCGGCCCCAATGCGACCTTGTTCTTGACCCTTGTGTTAGAAGGGCTTCCCAAAGTCATTGATATAGAAATTGGATTCCACTCCCTAACTCAAAGCTCTATGTTTGTTTAGCAGCTTTGGAAAGTTATTCTTACAATACTATTCCAAATCTCTACACCTAAGCTATGATGGGTTTAAAGAGCCCTAGAAATTAAAGTTGCTAGATAAATTTTAATTAGCGCTTGATTTTAGGTTGTTGTTACTCAAAGGAGTGGTCATGAAACTAATGGTGTTTCGAGTTGACTCTTTAAACCATGCAAGAGGAAAATGAAATGCAAGAATTTCAACTTCAATGAAAACTAGCTATGGGAAGGAGCAAGAGGCTTCAAGAAAAGAAATAATTTATTGATTGATTACTATGAGTGCACTGCTAATGACAAAAAGTATGAGCTAATTATCTAGATAAATGGAAGGAGTATTGCAAGATATTTCAACCTATTTTATTTTGATACAGAGCAATCAAAAATACCATTAAAATATTAAAATATTAAAATGGAAATTCGCATTGAAAGCAAACAATAGTCATGAGGATAAAACCATAAGGATCGAAAGAGCAACTGGGTTTAAGTACATCAAACCCTTCACGGGGAAAAGTTCTCATATCAATCACACTAGGGTTTCACCACCCAACAACCTCTCCTAGGTTCAACAACTGAAATACCTAACTCCCTCTTCCCAAAGAGAGCTAGTCAAATAAAATCTAATACCATGTGGAAATTTTCAGAATCCATGCTTAATGCAACTTCATAAATTCTACCTCAACCTTGAGGTTCCTCAGATCTATTTCTTGTGAACTTTCAAACTTAAGGTTGAATCTAAAATATAAATTACAACACTATGTATTTCACTTTTGTCCAACCAAATACATAAGGTATCCAAAGAAAGTAAATATTGAACAATTGTACTTCAAGGGAACTACGTTTCTATCCCCGAGGGAACATTAGAGGAGACGTTTTCATTAATTGGGATAAATATTACTTGGAATACAAAGTATATTTTCAAGATAGAAATAGATTTAGAAGCAATGTAGCTCCATCTTAACCTCATATTTAATAACTATGGTTTGTAAAAACTAGTCTCAATGACTATTGGTTTCTAAATCTTAGTGTACAATCATTATAACTATGGCTCATAAAAATAGTGCTCAACAACTTGTAGTGACTAAAATTGTTCATACTTGGATCGACCATACAATGGGAATTTAGTTGCTTAAGGTTAATGTGTCTCCAAGACTTAGATTAAAGAATTTTGAGGTTGAATCTCAATGCACTTGACATCCATGTTTAATTCATAATAGTTTGATTCTATGCAAACCTTGGCACTGAATGATGAAGGAATCCAAGTAGTTCCCATGGCTTCAAACAGAAAAATAAATTGTATTGCGTCCTTTACCAAACTATGTACCATCTGTTACCCCCCATATTGACATGAGTGGTAAATACCTACTTGCAAGGGTAACACACCTTATTTTTCTTTGTTTGAGGATGGTTGAGCATACTAGTCCTCCTTGATGGATCATGTGGTTGATGCTTTTGGTTGATGGTATTCTTGTTGTAGGTTACCTTCATAATCGTTCTTGTGGTGGTAGTATTTCATGGTGTTTCTCCTTGCCTTATGGCTTGCTCCTAGTAACTATGGTGAGATAGAGATGGCTCTTGAAAAAAAGCACCATAATACTTCGTGTGTCTATTGTGCTCTATTGATGACTCTTGAAAAAATAGAAAAATGTTTCTATGGAGTGTTCATGTACTTCATGCATGATTTGGAATTATCATAGTACTTTCTATATTAGGATATGTATTTCCTAGGATTTGGTTTTGTGAAATAAATTGTGGAAAATAATGTTTATGGCATCATGATATTACAATAGGATAGTTTTGCATTCGTCTAATGGTATTTTTCCAAATATTGGTTTCATATTCAAAACCACTAAATATACCATTACATAGAAAAAAAATGCATTTTTGATGTGGGTAGAACATAGAATCTAAGAAAGTACATGATTCTTTGGCAAGTTTTAAACCTCAAAAATGAACAATCTAGCATCATTTTCTACATTTATTCCGAAAAATTTATTCCAGGAGCATTATTAGACTTGTTTTAAAGGAATGGACCTGAGTTTCGTTTCTCTAGTCTACCATAACTCAAGAAATTTATCACTATAGATTAGACATGATAACGATATTATTACACATTGACTTACTCTTCTAACACTTATGTATGATGGTATTTGAAAGGTTCCTTCATAGATTCTATTGGTATTAGATATTTGGATTGATGATATTTCCATCGGAGTTTTCAAAACCATACTTGAATGGATTATTTACAAAAACAATTGAGGGAATAGTGGCCTATAGGCTATAATATCACTGTGAAATGAGTTTATGCAGGTTCCTTTATGTATGAATTTTCATCTCTATTCTGAAGGATTATGCAGCTACGAATGTCATTGATCACACTAACCATCCATGATTCCATTCATACAAGGTAGCAATGGTGGGAAACATATAAGTCTTGGAATAAGGATTGTTCGATAATACATTGGGTGGATGAAGTTAGTGTTGATTTTGAGGTCTAAACATCAAACTTTAGCATTGGAATAAAGGAGGCTTGGGATAACCTATGTTCATCCTTGTTTCAGATCGACCTATGTTCATATTTTTCTTGGGATGACCCAAGCTTGATCCAAAAATAAATGAGTATAAATATGTCTTTCCTTTGTAGCCAAGTCATAATTTTTTTAGGAGATGAAGAAGAGCTACTAGTTGAGGGTTCTGTGTGCTAATTTTAGATAAGAAAAATTGTCTTTTTAAAGTTTTTTTCTAGGTCTTGTATCCTAAATGAAAAGTTGCACCACCTATTTTCAAACACACATTTATATGTATCATAAAGGAGGCAATTTTTGGGTCGTATTATACCCTTTTTTAAGCATAATACCTACAGAGATGGCATTCAATAGTAGCCTATGAAGAAGCTCCCTGATGCAGTGCCCCTACCTCAGTAAGGTCTGCTGACCTCCCGATCTCTGGATCTTCTCAATCTTCGAGATGGAGAAGCTCTTTGATTCCCTGCTGGAATCTTCAAGAAATGTCCACAGGTCCTTTTCAAGAAACTTCGTGATGCGAACAAGCACCAGGTGCAAGATTATCTCACACAACCACTGGTTGTGACCATGAGCCTAACTCAAAAGGTGTTTCACGATTTCACACATCATGTCTTTGCATGTGAATCACCCCGATTCTCCCGACCTTCAAAACACTGACACGAGCCTAGCGTGTACTAACCCCTCCCTTATCTTCCCTCAATGTGACCTCCGGTCATGACCTAGGGCTCACTTCTCAAGCACGTCAGGATTTCACATATGGGGAACTCCCAATATGATTAGATCTACAGTCCATGATATTCCCTCGATCGACGGCTACGATCAAGTCACGATTTCACGTTTCACGAATTTGGAGGTTGGTTCACCTATGTTCTCCCGATCCCCAATTCTCGATTTGTGAGTGTCAAATCAACAGATCACGACTCCCCATGATCTAATGGTTCAGATCGATTTTTGATTTCGTGTTTCATGACTTTGGGAGTCTCCTTACCTCCGTTCTCTCGATATTGAAATTGCGATGGCACTAGATTGATGGCCCATATATTTCCTTGGATAAACAGTGGTGATCGAGTCGGGATTTCACCTTTCGCTCCTTTGACTCTTATGGAGTCCCTTCAACACTTAGCCAAATTCCAAATCTATGCGCTCCTTGTAGAAGATTCTTATGCAAGACTTGGTTTTTGTAAGTGACTGTACACACTTTGCATCGATCGCTTTTCACTCCTTGCAAAGCGAAATTTTCGTGCTATCTCTTCTCAACTTTGGAATCGAAACAGATCCGGTCACGCACTCCTTGTGTTCCGTGTGCACACCTTGCACTCACTCAATAAAAGAGAAACAATTAACACTTATACTAACATTCACAATTTCATCCATTCATAACAAAATTCATTCATTTATGAAAACACAATAACAAAGAATTACAAATAGTAACAGTGCTATGCATTTGAGTCAATTCTCCTATGTCATATTCATTCAAAAGTAAATGGCTATAGCTAATATCAAAACAATAACTCAAAACTTAGAAAATTTCTACTAACTCGCAACAGACTCATTTGGGCATATAGAACCTCTATTTATCTCAGAGGGTCCTTAGGGTTCCCCCTGACTACATCGTCTACTCGGAAAAAAAAAAAAAATCTAACTGCTACCTAAGTTCAGTTACCTTCAAGACTCGGAGTGAAACTCCTAGATCACTCGTGATCATCCACTCCCAAGCATTTGATCTTCTTTCGTTTTTCCAATCATCTCCAAAATATTCACAGGAACTCCTAGCATTTGAGATTCCGAAATGATTCCCATGCACCAAGCTATCCTTCCACGTTTGCTTGCTGACGATGCTCCTGCATCATACTCCTCTTGGAAAAAAAATCATGGAATCTTGTCCATGACCTCCTGCATCGACTTTCCATGCTTTTGGATATCAACTTCATTTTCCCAAATGGAATCCTCTATTGGGTGTCCCTTCCACTTAACCATATATTTAAGATAGGTCTTCCTCCTGGTCTTCTTGCCAATTCGTTGATCAATGATCTTCTCCATTTGTGGTTTTTTTGCTACAGGAATTTGTTTCTCCCACTTAATCTTATCTTGATCTTTTGATCCCTCTGTGTCATCTTTCCAATAAGGATATAGGTATGAAACGTTAAATATGGGAAATATGCCCACATCATCTGGTAGCTCAATCTCATAGGCATTTGCATAAAACTTCCTCAAGATATTACATGGCCCTATCTTCTTCATTTTTAACTTGTTATACATTCCCCTAGGGAACTTTTCTTTCCAGAGATGTGCCAGAATATGATCTCCTACCTCAAATTGAAGTTCTTTGTGATGTTGATCAACTTTGTGCTTGTACTCTTGGCTAGAGTTCTGTAATTGTCCTCTGATCTAGCTATGGAGCTTCTGCATTTCTGCATAAAAAACTTCTGCTCCAACACTTATGATATCACTCTGTCCCAAGTCTCTCAACTCGGATACTCCCCTAGGTTGCATTCCATACAATATTTGGAATGGGCTCTTTCCAATGCTTCTATTTGGAAATTCTTTGTATGGAAATTCCTCTTGTGGAAGAATCTAATCCCACTGGTTATGATGCTCAGTGACCAGGATCCTCAACAAGTTTCCCAAACTTATGTTTACCACCTCAGTCTATCCATCTATCTAAGGGTGATAAGCTAAGATGAAGGACATATTCATCCCCAAATTCTTCCACGGTGTTCTCCAAAAATGACGAACAATTTTTGTGTCTCTGTCCGAGACGATGTTTCTGGGTAGGTCGTGAAGTCTCACAACTTCCTTGAAAAATAGATTTGCAACATGTGTTGCATCACTGGTCTTCTGGCATGGGATAAAGTGTGCCATCTTTGAAAATCTATCCACCACCAAAAATATGGAATCACATCCTCTTTGCGTTCTTGGCAGTCCTAACACAAAATCCGTGCTTATCGAATCCCAAGGCCTTTCTAATATTGGCAATGATTGATACAATCCAGTGTTCTGTATTTTTCCTTTTGTGTGTTGGCAGATTCTACATCCGTTCACAAATTTCACCACTTCTATCCTCACACCTGGCCAATAGCATGAACTTCTCAACTGTGCGAATGTTTTATCATGGCTGAAATGTCCAGCCAATCCTCCACTATGCTTCTCCTTCAAAAGGTTGTCCCTCATTGAACATTTTGTTATGCATAATTGATTTCCCTTGAACAGAAATCCCTCTTGAATCATATATTCTACCCACTGGCTCCTATCTCTTAGCATAGGATTCGCGCATGCTTCGTATGCCTCCTTGAAATCTACATCATCACAATACATATCCTTCAGGTGTTCAAACCCCAAAGTCTTCACCTGAAATTCCTGGAGAATCAAACATCTCCTGCTCAATGCATCAACAACTTTGTTAGCATTCCCAACAATATGTTTTATGACAAAATTAAAATTTTGCATAAAATCAATCCACTTTGCATGCTTTTGATTCAATTTTTCCTGTCTGGTTATGAATTGTAAATCTTGGTTATCACTGTACAAGACAAATTCTTGTGGGACAAGGTAATGTCTCCACTTCCTCAGGGATTGAATTATGGCATAAAACTCCTTGTCATATGTGGAGTATTTCCTCTTAGTCTCATTCAACTTTTCACTGAAATAGGCAACTGGCCTATTATCCTGGCTCAAAATTGCTCCAATTGCAACTCCACTTGCATCACATCTCACCTGAAATGTCTTTTCAAAATTTGGCAAGAATAGAATTGGTCATTCTGTTATTTTTTCCTTCAGCGTATTGAAGCTCCTCTAGACCTCCTCTGTCCACTTAAAATATTGGTGCTTCTTCTTCACTGTATCCATCATTGGTTCACAAATTCCATTAAAGTCTCTGATGAATTTCCTATAAAAACTTGTTGATCCATGGAAGCTTATTACCTCAAATATTCTTCTCGATGATGACCATTCTTTGATTGCTTTCACCTTTTCTAGATCCATCTTCAGTTCATTTGAAGAGATCACAAAACCGAAGTAAATGAATTATGTCTTCATAAAAGAGGACTTATTCATATTTATCAACATCTTCTCATATTGTTGTCTTCTTGTCACTAGTGTCAGGTGTCTCAAAGGATCCTCTTTAGTATTTCTAAATATCAGTATATCGTCCATATATACAACTACAAACTTGCCAATGAAATCTTTTAGTATTTCATTCATCAATATCATAAAATTTATTGGGGCATTTGTTAAGCCAAATGGCATAACAAGCCACTCATACAAACCTTCATTTGTCTTAAAGATTGTCTTCCATTCATCACCTTTTCTCATTTTTATCTAGTGATACCCACTTTTCAAATATATCTTAGAAAATAAATTTGCTCCACTTAAACAGTCCATTAAATCATCCATTCTTGGCAAAGGAAATCTATACCTGATGGTGATCTTGTTAATGGCTCTTGATTTCGTACACATTCTCCATCATCCATATTTATTTAGACTCAACATAGTTGGTACCGCACATGGACTCAAGCTCTCTCTGACAAACCCTTTGTCTAACAATTCCTGGACTTAGTTCTTTACCTCCTCATTCTCTCAAGGTGTCAGTCTGTACGCTGCTTTATTTGGCAGACTTGCTCCTGGTATCATATAAATATGATTGCTGATACTTCTGATGGGTGGTAATGGGTTAGGAAACTCATCCACCACTATGTCAACAAAATTATCCAACAATTCCCAAATTTTTTAGGCAAATCATCCATCGAAGTACTTGTAAGGACAACTCCAGGTTTCCTCACCACAACAAACTTCATCTCCTATCCTTTCTTAACTTCTCTTAGGACTTCCTTCCCGCTCATGAGAAGTATGCTTGTGATGGATTCCTCTTTCACTTTATTCTCCTCTATTGGCAGCAACATGTGTGTCCTACCATTCTTCTCCAAGGTGTATTTATTCTTCCTCCCATCATGAATGACATTCATGTCAAATTGACATGGTCTTCCCAACAAAATATGGCATACATCCATGGGAATTACATCACATAGAATTTCATCTCTATATCCTCCTATTTTAAATTCAACGAAGCATTGTTTAGTAACCATTACCTTGTGTCCTTTCTGCAACCATGAGACTTTGTATGGATTTGGATGTGCAGTCGTCTCTAGCTCCAATTTCTCCACCATCTCTATGGATACTAATTTTTCAATTCTCCCGCTATCAATTATCACTTTGTAGACTTTGTCCTTAGTCTTGCAAGCTATCCTGAATAGTTTGTTTCTCTGCATTGGTTTTTCAACTTCTACCTCTGGTTTTAAGAGAACTTTTCTCAACATCAGAGATGTTCCATCCTCTGCTCCTTCTGCTTCAACATTTCTTCTATGTGATTTCGAAATGTGAGCTTCACCTTCTCCTTCTTTATTTCTCTCAGGACATTCCCAAGACTTATGTCCTACCTTTCCATAGGTGTAACATATCACTTCTCCTTCTTTGTTTCTTCCTCTTCCTATGGAAAAATTTATTCCACCATCTTGTCTTCCTCGGGAACTTCCTCCTCTTTCCGAGTGACTATGTGGATTCTCAGTCTCATATTTGGATTTTTGTGCATTGTCATGGAAAACTCCCTTTCTTTTGTTCGGGAATGGGATTCTACCTCTGCTTTGTTGGTTTTGTTTTCTGGCCAACTTCTCCTCCACCTTCAGTGCAAACTGATAAGAATCCTCCATTGTCCTTACTGACATCATGTTGATCTCATCCCGGATTTCATATCTCAGGCCATTTATATACCTGACAAATATTTCTTCATCCTTCTCTCTTTGTCCAGTTATGATGTTCAACTTGTAGAACTCCTCTGTGTATTCTTTAACTGTCAAACCCTTCTGTCTCAGGTTCTACAATTTCCTGAACAAATTGATCTGGTAATCTTTGGGCATGAATTTTTCCTTCAGCTTGGCTACCATTATGTCCCAATTCTTTATCTTTTGTTTTCCCTTGCTTCTCCTCTATTCTTGAAGTTCATCCCACCATAGTGTTGCATTTCCTTTGAGTCTAGTGACAGCATGTCTCACCCTTTTCTCCTCATCGACATCTTCATAGTCGAAATATTTATTCATGGATCATACCCAATCCAATAGTTCTTCAACATCCAAATTGCCTTCGTACATTGGGACCTCTATCTTAGCTCTAGCTCCCAATCTGACAAATGCTCTTAGAAAGAATTCTTCGGTAACATTATCTCCTGTAGCTTCTTCGACTTCTACTTCTTCACTCTCTGCATTGTTGATGTCTCTAACATCAGGTTCTCTTCTTTGTGCTGCCTCCATCGCCTCCAATCTTGCACGAAGTTCTCACATCTCCCTTTCTACAGCTCGATTGGATAAAGGTTGTTCCACTTGTCTCCTCAGTGCCATTATGTTGACTATCTCTCTCACACACAGTATAGCTTCGATTTATTTCGTCTCCTTTATCTCCTCCTCCTGAAATATACAGACAAAAAATTAGCTTTGATACCACTTGATGCAGTGCCCCTACCTCAGCAAGGTCTGTTGACCTCTTGGTCTCTGGATATTCTCAATCTCCAAGCTGGAGCAACTCTTTGATTCCCTATTGGAATCTTCAAAAAATTTCCACATGTCCTTTTCATGAAACTCTGTCATGCGAACAAGCACCAGGTGCAAGCTTCTCTCACACGACCACTAGTTGTGACCACGAGCCTAACCCAAAAGGTGTTTCACAATTTCACGCGTCAGTTCTTTGCATGTGAATCACCCCAATTATCTCGAACTACTAAACCTCGACAGGAGCCTAGAGTGTACTAACCCCTCCCTTATATTCCCTCAATGTGACCTCCGGTCATGACCTGGGGCTCAACTCTCAAGCGCGTTGGGATTTTTCATATCGGGAACTCCTGATATGATTAGATATATGGTCCACAATCTTCCCTCGATCGATGACTACGATGAAGTCACAATTTCACGTTTCGTGACTTTGGAGGTTTTTCTCTTGATCCTTGATCCTCGATATTTGCGAGCATCAAATCAACGACTCACGACTCCCCATGATCTAACGGTTTAGATGGATTCGTGATTTCACGTTTCACGACTTTGGGGGTCTCCTTACCTCCGTTCTCCCTATATCTGAAATCCCGATGGTGCTAGATCAATGGCCCAGATATTTCATTGGATCAACAGTGGTGATCAAGTCAGGATTTCACCTTTCTCTCCTTTGACTCTTATGGAGTCCCTTCAACACTTATCCAAATTCCAAATCTGTGTGCTCCTTGCAGAAGATTCTTATGCAAGACTTGGTTCTTACGGGTGACTATGCAAACCTTGCAGCAGACGCTTTTCACTCCTTGCAAAGGGAAAGTTTCATTCTATCTCTTCTTAACTTCGGAATTGAATCAGGTCCCATCATGCACTCCTTGTGTTCCATGTGCACACCTTGCACTCACTCAATAGAAGAGAAACAATTGAAACTTATACTAGCATTCACAGTTTAATCCATTCATAACGAAATTCATTCATTTATGAAAACACAATAACAGAGAACTACAAACAGTAGCAGTGCTATGCATTTGAGTCAATTCTCCTCTTTCGTATTCATTCAAAAGTAAATGGCTACAACTAATATCAAAACAATAACTCAAAACTCAGAAAATTCCTACTAACTCACAGCAGCCTCACTTGGGCGTACAGAACCTCTATTTCTCTAAGAGGGTCCTTAGGGTTCCCCCCAACTACATCGTCTACTCAGAAAAAAAAAACTCTAACTGCTACCTATGTTCATTTACATTCAAGACTCAGAGTGAAACTCCCAGATCACTTGTGATCATCTGCTCCCAAGCGTTTGATCTTCTTCTGTTTTTCCAATCAGCTCCAAAAGATCCACAGTAACTCCCATCGTTTGAGATTCTAAAATGATTCCCAGGTGTTGAGTTTTCCTGCCACGCGTTATTGCTAACGATTCTCCTGCATCACTCCCAAATTCTCTTAAGGATATGCATATGTTCACTTGCCAACATAATATTCTTTAAGAAAAAATGATGATCTATATGGGGTTTATTTATAGTCATTTGGCCATGATATTGCAAAATAATTTAGGTTCCCATAATAGATGTTGAGTGGTAGGTTTCTTCAAGTCTTGCCTCATAATTCTGACAGTATCCAATCTGCAGCATGGAAACATTTTTGAAACAACATCATATTCAAAGATGATCAAGGAAAATAAAAGTCTAGTTTCAATTAGCAGTGATAAAATTTGTTTAAAGATTTGGATGTTGGAATTACCATGCTTGAATATCATGCTATTCAAGTCCACAAACAACCATTTACCTTTCTAGCAGAAAAATATCATTGCAAGTTACAATTCCATCCATAGAAGGATTACAAGGGTCTCTTTCAAGACATGCATATGCTTACACCAACAAATCAACCCTCAATCACTCATCATATTTATATCTGATCTAAAGTTTTGGAAACACGGGAAATGAAGATGAGCGACCCCTAGGAATTTTTCTTATAGCATATGGTAGAATCTATTTAAGGAAGAAAACGTTGGGAGGTGCATAGCATAATTTCTGATCTTGCAAGTGGCATTGCTCCTCTAGTGTTGGTGGGGTGATCTCCTCTATCACTCGCACTCATGTGGGATCCTTCCCTCTATATCGCTCGACCTTTGTGTAGGCTCATTCCTTCTCTTGACCTCTGTGTAGGCTCCTTCCTTCTCTATTTCTCGACCTCTGTATTGTAGGCTCCTTCCATCTTCTCTGTCACTCGACCTCTATGCACTAGGCTCCCTACAACTTGCTTGGTCAAGGATTTGTTTAGTGATCTAGGTTTTGAAATTTGGGCTCTCAACCTTTGTATTTTAGTCTCCTTCCAACTTATTTGTCTCTCAACCTCTATGCACTAGGCTCCCTACAACTTTCTTGGTTGGGGTTTTGTTTACTAATCAGGTTTTTGAAGTTTTGGTGCGCAAGTTTTCTATAGTGGCTAGGGTTTTGTAATTTGGTAAGTTTTTTTTGTTTGTAATATATATATATATATATATAATTAACATATATCATAATTATTTATAATATAATTTATATATTATATATTATATAATCAATATATATTATATAACAATATATAATATATATTAATTATATATTATATTGAGGGTGTAACAGTTAAGAACATGATTTTACTCCCTAAAGGTCAGACTAGGTTTATGACGATATGATTGCAATGATGATGAAGATGACAGTGATGATGATGATGATGAAAATGGTGATGATGATGATGATGATGATGATGATGTTGACAATGACGATGATGATGACGATGATGATGATGATGATAATGACAATGACAATGATGATGAAAATAATGACAATGATGATGTTGATAATGATAATAGATGACGATGATGATGGAAATGACAATGATAATGACTATGACAATGACAAGGATGATCATGAAGATAATGATGATAACAATGACAATGATGATGATAATGACATTGATGATGATGATGACATTGATAATGAAAATGATCATGCTAATGATGACAATGATGACGATGATCATGATCATGATAATGAAAATGGAAGAAAATGATGATGAAAATGACAATGATGATGACTATTATCACATTAATGATCACAATGATGATGATGGCAATGACGATGACAATATTGATCATGATGATGGTGGAAAATATGACAATGACGATCATGATGATGACAATGACAATGATGATGATGAGAAGGACAATGACGATGGAAATGATGATTATGATGACAGTGGCAATGATGATGATGAAGATGATGATGAAAATGATGACAATGAGCTCAGGGGTTATTAGACACCACTAGAGCACTCTTTTCATTGATTGTTACCATCTGAAATTGCAAGATCAATTTTCATTTTCAAAGGTCGATGCACCAACATATATGAACTTTGGAGCATCATTCTATATTGAGTCATTTGAGAGGTGGTGATGAACATCCATGTTTTTTCCTTTTGTTTCACATGTTGAGTGATATTCATCTATTTTTAGGCGTGTTTTGTTGTTCAGTTCATTTATTTCGATACAAGGTTTCACATGCTTACAACCTCTTCAAACATATCTCAATTAAACACTAACCTATAATTGTCTTAGATAGGGTGTTGAATCCACAAAAGTGTTCATATAAAAATCTATTAGATAGCCCTAATCGTATAAAATTTTCATAGGATTTTTAATGCATATATTTGGAAATTATCCACATTGACAAGTTTTGTCAAATCAAGATCGGAAGCTCTATTCTTTTCAATTTCTTGAAAATATAGAAGTTTCTTATAGAAAACTATATATTTAAATTTTTTATCCTATTAGTAATATTTCCAACAACTATTCAGTTGCCTTGGACTAATTTCAAAATTGTGTTACACCCTTTTGAAATTAGCAATTTACCAGCCCATTTCCCTGCAATATTCATAGGTGCAATTTCATGGTTGGAGACCAACTTCCACCACCAATGGAGGATTATCAAAGTATATATGGAAGAATTTTTGTATTGGGAATTGATTATACATTGATTGTAAACACTCAAAAACCTTCATCTCTATCTTATGGTGTTTCAATATTCATCAAATATGTCTACTTCAAAATCACAATTGATCACCACTTTTACCCATTTTAATGTAATTTTCTATCTTAGATTCCATAAGGATGCAGAAATTTTCCAATAGCACAAAAATGTCAATAAAAAAGTGATATGCAACTATGGAGTAGGAATATTTTTCCATCATTTCCCCTCGGGGTCACTTTTTTTTCATTTTTGGGCTACATTGAATAGTGGTTTGGTCCTATAATAGGGATTTTAGAGTAATGTTACAAATTTGTTTGACTTCCTTGAGGTTTGTTCAAGTTCTTTTCCAAACATAAGGTCAATACATTATTCAGTATTTAAAACCATTTTACTTCGACAATCAGGTCCATCTCCTACTAAATTATCTCAATTTAATTTATATCCCTCTTCCTTCATCTCAATTTACTTTATAGCCCTCTTCCTTCATCAAATTCTCTTCTTCCTTCATCAGGTCCTTATTAGGTTCATCCTTGGCCTTTGTCAACTAATGAACTTATTTAGCTATCCTTGTAACTATAGTCTTTATTGGCCTTACTTTCCATGGTATTTTCTAAAGAAAGTTGCAAGTAGATGGAAACCAAAGAATCATATAAATTTCCCCCTAGTTCACAATGAAAGGAACAAAACATACCCAAGTGGTTGTTCTAGAAAACCCATGAAAATTTCCACTGCTTACTTAAGTGAACACATTATTCCCAAGAGCATGACCATGATCATGGGTATCTTGTTGAAGAAGATTGAAACTGGTGGTTTTCATTTTCAAATCTAAATAGGCCCTTGGCATCTGTTCTTAGCATGAATAAGAGTAAAGTGTGTGATTTGCTTGTGTTTTCAAAACACAAAAACTTCTCTAGGATAGAAGTGAATTGTCAAGACAATGAACTTGTGTCACCCAATTTGTGTACTTTGAAATAAATTAAAAATAGGGTTTATGGTTTACATGATGAATTGATGATGGAAAAAAGTGGGTGTGTGAGTCATATTTGAGTCTAGAAACCCTCCCATATCATTAAGGCATGTGAATAGTCTATCCATATCAAATTTCAGTGCATACAGAAACAATTTGTGAAAATTTCAACGTTGTCCCCATTCATGACAGGTCACTGACATTGCCCATGCCTAGTCCTAGTACAATGTCATTTCATTGTTCCTCTTAAAATTTGTTTGACACCTATGTTCCCACATCTAGTACTGCAAAGACATGATATAATAACGTCGATAAATAAGTACTTATAGTGACCTTAAAAACAGATTATTATTAGTAGTAGTAGAACTATACAAAAACATCAAAAATTTATCAACAATTATGGAAAAAAATACACACTCTTTTTTGAATTATTTGGGCTAACGAGGAAGGTTAAGTGTGATAAATTTTCATCTTTGTGAAGAATATTGAAATTGATGGTTTGCAGATTTAATTCTATATAGGCCCTTGACATCTATTCTTAGCATGAATAAGAGTAAAGATTTATTTTCTTGTGTTTTCAAAACACAAAAACTTCTCTGGGATAGAAGTGAATTGTCAATGCAATGACCTTGTGTCACCCAATTTGTGTACTTTGAAGGAAAATAAAAATAGGGTTTATGGCTTACATGATGGATTGCTGATGGAAACAATTGGGTGTGTGAGTCATCTTTGAGTCTATAAACCCTCCCATATCATTAAGGCATGCAAATAATCTATCCATGTCAAATTTTAGGGCATACAGAAATAGTTTGTGAAAATTTCAACGTTGGCCCCATTCATGATAGGTCATTGATGTTGCCCATGTTTAGTCCTAGTTCAATGTATTTTTTTTTTTCCTTTTAAAATTCGTTAGACACACATGTTCCTGCATCTAGTATTGCAAGGACATGATGTAATAACATCGATAAACAAGTACTTATAGTGACCTTAAAACTAGATTATTATTAATAGTAGTATAATTATACAAAAACATCAAAATTTTATCAACAATTATGGAAAAAAATACACACTCTTTTTTGAATTATTTGGGCTAATTAGAAGGAAGGTTAAGTGTGATAAAATTTTTAATCTTGTTAAAGAAGGCTGAAAATGGTGGTTTTCATATTTAAGTCTAAATAGGCCCTCGCCATCTGTTCTTAGTATGAATAAGAGTAAAGAGTATGATTTTCTTGTGTTTTCAAAAAACAAAAACTTCTCTAGGCTAAAAGTGAATTGTCAAGATGATGAACTTGTGTCATCCAATTTCTATACTTTGAAGGAAATTAAAAATAGGTTTATGGTTTACATGATGAATTGATGATGAAAACAAGTGGGCGTGTGAGTCATATTTGAGTCTAGAAACCCTCCCATATCATTAAGGCATGTGAATAGTCTATCCATGTCAAATTTTATTGCATACAGAAACAATTTGTCCAAATTTCAACATTGTCCCCATTCATGATAGGTCACTGACGTTACCCATGTCTAGTCCTAGTACAATGTCTTTCCGTTGTTCCTTTTAAAATTCATTTGACACACACATTCCTACATATAGTACTACAAGGAAATGATGTAATAATGTTGATAAACAATTACTTATAGTGACCTTAAAATTAGATTATTATTAGTAGTAGTAGAATTATACAAAAACATCAAAATTTGTGGCAAAAAAATACACACTTTTTTTGAATTATTTTGGATAAGGAGGAAGGTTAAGTGTGATAAATTTTCATCTTGTTGAAGAATATTGAAATTGGTGGTTTTCATATTTAATTCTAAATGGGCCCTTGACATCTATCCTTAGCATGAATAAGAGTAAAGAGTGTGATTTTATTGTGTTTTCAAAGCACAAAAAATTCTCTGGGATATAAGTGAATTGTCAAGACAATGAACTTGTGTCACCCAATTTGTGTACTTTGAAAGAAATTGAAAATAGGGTTTATGGTTTACATGATGAATTGACTATGGAAACAAGTGGGTGTGTGAGTCATCTTTGAGTCCGGAAACCCTCCCATATTGTTAAGGCATGCAAATAGTCTATCCATGTCAAATTTTAGTGCATACATAAATAGTTTGTGAAAATTTCAATGTTGGCCCCATTCATGACAGGTCACTGACGTTACCCATGTATAGTCCTAGTACAATTTATTTTCATTGTTCCTTTTAAAATTCATTCGACACACACGTTCCTTCATCTAGTACTACAAGGACATGATGTAATAACGTCGATAAACAAGTACTTATAGTGACCTTAAAACTAGACTATTAGTAGTAGTAGTAGAATTATACAAAAATATCAAAATTTTATCAACAATTATGGCAAAAAAATACACACTCGTTTTTTAATTATTTGGGCTAAGGAGGAAGGTTAAGTATGATAATTTTTCATCTTGTTGAAGAAGATTGAAACTGGTGCTTTTCATATTTAATTCTAAATAGGCCCTTGGCATATGTTATTAGCATGAATAAGAGTAAAGAGTGTGATTTTATTGTGTTTTCAAAACACAAAAACTTCTCTGTGCTAGAAGTGGAGTGTCAAGACAATGAACTTGTGTCACCCAATTTGTGTACTTTGAAAGAAATTAAAAACAGGGTTTATGGTTTACATGATGAATTGATGATGGAAAAAAGTGGGTGTGTGAGTCATCTTTGAGTCTGGAAATGCTCCCATATCATTAAGGCATGTGAATATTCTATCCATGTCAAATTGCAGTGCATACAAAAATAGTTTGTGGAAATTTCAGCGTTGGCCCCATTCATGACAGGCCATTGGCGTTTCCCATGTCTAGTCCTAGTGCAATGTATTTATGTTGTTCCTTTTAAAATATGTTTGACACACACATTCTTGCATCTAGTACTGCAAGGACATGATATAATAACATCGATTAAAAAAGTACTTATAGTGACCTTAAAACTAGATTATTATTAGTAGTAGTAGAATTGTAAAAAAACATCAAAATTTTATCAACAATTATGGAAAAAAAATTACACACTATTTTTTGAATTATTTGGGCTAAGGAGGAAGGTTAAGTGTGATACATTTTCATCTTTTTGAATAATATTGAAACTCGTTGTTTGCATATTTAATTCTAAATAGGCCCTTGACATATGTTCTTAGCATGAATAAGAGTAAAGATTGTGATTTTCTTGTGTTTTCAAAACACAAAAACTTCTGTGGGATAGAAGTGAACTATCAATACAATGAACTTGTGTCACCCAATTTTTGTACTTTAAAAGAAATTAAAAATAGGTTTTATGGTTTACATGATGAATTGATGATGGAAACAAGTGGGTGTGATAGTCATATTTGAGTCCAGAAACCCTCCCATATTGTTAAGGCATGGGAATAGTCTATCCATGTCAAATTTCAATGCATACAGAAACAGTTTGTGAAAAATTCAACGTTAGCTCCAATAATTACAGGTCACTCACGTTGTCCATGTCTAGTCCTAGTACAATGTATTTTCGTTGTTCCTTTTAAAATTCATTCAACACACACATTCTCACATCTAGTACTACAAGGACATGATGTAATAACGTTAATAAAAAAGTACTTATAGTGACCTTAAAAATAGATTATTATTAGTAGTAGTAGAATTATACAAAAACATCAAAATTTTATCAACAATTATGTCAAAAACATACACACTCTTTTTTGAATTATTTGGGCTAAGGAGGAAGCTTAAGTGTGATACATTTTAATCTTGTTGAAGAAATGATGTATTGTTGACTATTGATTCAATAAGAAGGATGTCCTGCTTTATCTACTTCATTTATAGTTTCATGTTTGGTTCTCTTTTTTGTTCATGGTTGAATGTTATTAATTGGTTGTAATTTCATGGTTGTGATGGTGCATCTTGTATAACGGTTTTCACTTACTCTTTCATAATATGAAAATATATTTTGGACTAATAACGACACATTACTAAATGATTGATTTGTGTCTACTCCATAATATTCAAACCCTCTTGTTTTTTTATCTCAACTCCATCACCCAATTTTATAGACACTAATATTGGTAATCCACCATTCCTTTATTTCTAAAGTATATCATAAAAATATTTTCTAGTGTCTCTTGCCTTTCTGTCAAGAAAGGACTAACCTAAAGTGAGAGGAAGAGTGTTTTTGGTGACAATGGGAAACCTTCTTAGTTTCACCTAAGGTTTCACTTGGTTAAATAACTTTGTAACATTTGAAGTGTAGGTTTAAGAGGTCATGTTACCACACAAACTAGCACCATTAGCTTAAAATACCAAATATTAGTTACTAGCCTTGTGGGACATGGGAGGTTGGTCACTCTCACCTCATAAATTCTCCTTTGCACTTTAGTCTGAGGAAAAGGTTCTTAGATAAGGGAGGATTTATTATTGGTTATGAGTGGGAGTATAAAGAACCTAGCAACAAAAAAATTAAACAATAATAATAATAATAATAAGGGTGCAATGTGATGAATGAAAAGGATCCCAGTGCCGTATCTATTTGGGATATGGAGTCATTTAAGCAATTTGAAGTGGGAAAATCAAGGGCTATAAGAATCCAAGTGGAATACCATACCAATAATTAACTTAATGGAAAGTAAACAATCAAGTGATGTGAACAACTTAAATCTTAATTTTGGTCAATAAATCCTACAAGGATGTGAGTGAGAGGGTCTATCTAGATCCACAACAAAAAACAATAATGAAAGTGGCCCTTATCCAAATATAATCTACAAAGACACCTAATTAAAATATTTAGAGTGCATAATTTGTCTTGAAGGTAAATGACACAAAAATAAGATGAGGGATAGGGAAGGAGCATAAACATCAATCAATCCTTTTCAATGGGAAACAATACCTCTTTATGGCCTTATTATTTCCTTTTTCATTCATAACCCTGCAAAATTAAATATCCAATGGCGCACCCTGGAACACATATCCACATATACATAAATTGACATAAACCAAAAAAAAAAAAAAAACTTATGTATACAAAACATCTTATCCTCCAAATATTAGAGCTGGCTCACTCACAAGTCTCTCATTAATCACTGAAATCTAATCCTAGTTGAAAATGGAGAGAGAAAATCCTTATATATATTAAAGCTCTAACTCCTTATACAATAAAATATCATATGTTTTCCTATATCAACCTTTCTCTCCAAGGAATACTATAAAATGAGACTATGATCAAAAACCTCTTTACTAAAAGTAGCAAGAAGTTTGTTAAGATATCAAGTTCCTCCAATAAAATATTCTAGGAAAACAAAATAATATTATCTCAATCTAACTAACTCCAAAATATCAGTCAACAATACACAAAATAAGACTCAATTGAAACTTTTTTCCAATAATAGACAAAATTTAAGGGTGCCATTCTTTCTTGAGAAATGTACCAAGTCATCATGCTCCCAAAAATAGTAAGCCACATCCTTATCTACAAGTGCACCCTTCTAAAAGAGTCACATGTGTGAGATGAAGTGGAACAACCTCCATAAAAACACATGGGATGAGTTGATCTCCGCCAATAGGTGTTCAAGAATAAGTAAAAATGGCATGTATGGCATGATCCCAATTAGGTGATGGAAGACAAAATAGACACAAGAAGAAGTGGACGCCCTCATTAACATGCATGGGAATGCATACAAGTTCAGTTGATCCTCAAGTGTGAGTGGCATGTGATATCATCATATAAGGTAGAAATTTTCCAAGTGAGAGGGAACCCTCCTAGAAACATGTGGTACACACCATCTTCAAGTGAATATATAGTTGAAACAATGAATGTTCAACCTCCAATACAACTAACTCTAAAATTCGTGTAATAAAGCCTCGAAGTGGAACACATATATTTGTGAAATTCATGAGAAAAGAGGGTGCTCCATGAATTTGAGTGTCTATCCAATAGTAGATATCCTTAAGGCTCCAATAGAAACAAGAAACCAAGAATTCCCTCATGCTAAGGCAATACCATATCATCACCCCTCCTCAAATGGCCTAAAAATGACCTAAAAATGGTGAACAATGCTGGAAATTCATGATAGAAGGGGTTTGTTCACCAATTAAAGTGTATATTTGATAGAATGTGATCTCAAGTACAAATTTGGGTTATTGATTCTGTACTATGACAACAATAATGACATTTATGATCATGATGGTATAAAGATGAATGAACTTCTCTTGGTTTCAAGAATAATTTATCATCTACTAAACAAGGCCAACCACGTGAAGGTGGAAGCTCATATGGCCCCTCCCCTCCCCCTCACATCACTCTTAATTCCCCAATAGTAACCAATGTATAAAATAGAAAATAATCAAAAGCAACATAGTAAGATTCATGCATAGAAACTAACAAAACAAAAATTAATTAAGGTAAATGAAATTATGTGTTTGTAAATGATATTTTTAGTTTACCACGTACTCTAGTATGGAGATTATTTTCAGGTTTCACATAATAATTAAACAACATGTAACATAGGATATAAAAAATTAGCATAAGGGTGAAATCATGAAGATGGGCTACACTTTTGCTTGTTTTATGAGAAAAAAAACTGTATTTTCACAAGTTATTCAACTTACGACATATAAAAGTATTTTTTTTATTTAGAATTTAACTTTACAGTAAAAACAAAACTTGTGAAGAATTGTGTTAGCTTTCCAATGACTATTTTTCAATTTTTTTTTATCACGATTTGATATGTCAATTTGACAATTGTTTAACAGTATGTTTCTTAAACATGAAATGAATGATAATGAGTTACTTATTTCTACAA
>JASDQU010028531.1:0-18578 GCA_032191745.1 Picea mariana
ATCTCTATAAAAAGAAATCACTTTCTGGTAAATGCTTTTCCATGGCTATTCTATGTATCAATTCGCTGACTTAAATAAATGCATAAATCGCTATTCAATGTAGAGAAATATGCTATACAACACATCTATTAAATCACTATGCCATACTTATCCATTAAATACCTATAAATTTGCTACCTATGCACAATTGCTACCCATTATCATTAAAATTTTCATTGTCATACCCAATTATTAAACTGTTGGTAAAAATTCATGATTGAATGAAACACAGGTGGAGCAGTCAATGGAAGGCGTTGGGTAAGAATTTTTGATCGATTAATAGAAAGGTGGGGCAGTCAATAAAAACGCCAAAGTAAATATATCATTGTCTAAATAAAGAAGTTGGTCATGTATATGTCACTGGCATAGATCTTTATAATTAATTTGCAGTCAAAAAATAATTACTGTCATACAAACATTAAAATAAACTATACATAGTCGCTCCCATTCAAGTACTATTTTGTTGTCGATAGAATGCTTACTGTATTAATCGCTGATATTAAAAACTTGATATTTGCGGAATGAAAACTGGGTGAAATTTGCTGTGTAGAAGGATGAAAACACTGTGCAAATGAAGTAGTAAATTGGCAGAGATCAAGAACACCATTTTGCTGGGATAGCTTGCATAACGCAGGTCACCCTTCTCTCACAAAAAATACATAGAATCAATAGAAATTAAAGGGTGAAGGTTCCATGTAGAGATAAGGAATTTCGCTAGTTTTAAAATCCGAAATTATTCGGAGTAACCAAACATAGAGAGAAAGGAAATAAAAGAACTCAATATGTGATGGAAATGCAGTCTAATAAATCACTATCCTTTGCATCTATTATAATGTTGTCTTTTCACATAAGATTTCGCTGTCAATTAAATGTATGATCGTAGAGTTCAATTCTGGGGAGGACACATGGATTATCCATAACTGAAAACACAAGGATGAGGTTGCTTACATGCAGAGATGAATTGAATGCGGAGATTAATCATACCACAACAACACAGAGATCAAGCCCCCAATTCGCTGAGTGGGTACAATAAAAAGGTTGTGTAGTATGCTAATAGATTCATGGAGTTGAATGTATGATAGCTATGTTGAAGGTATTTAAAAAAAAAAAAAGATAACAATTCTATCAAAAAAATTCTGCGGAAAAATTCGTTGTGGTAAAATTCGAAATCAAATAAATAAAACGTTGTTATAGTATAAAAATTGCAATTACTACATCAAGAAATCACAGTCAATAAATTAAACCACAGTCAACACATGTAAAATGCATTCAAAATACCAACCAAGCACTAGTATTCATCCTTAAAATCGTAGGGATGATACCCAGCAAGTATTGGGATTTATCAATAAAAATCGCAGAGATAAAGTGCAAATATAATCAACAAAAACACATAGACACTCATCCCAAGAAGGCACAAGGACTAATCATTCAACCATGAATAAATCAACGCAGAGAGAAGTAAGGTAGATGGTTGGGAAAACATTATCCTTCGCTCATCATCCACGCACAAAAAAGAATGGCATTAGAATTTATAGGTCTATTAACACCGAAGTGATGACCGTTGATTCATCTCCTGGCCGACTTCTCATGCATGGACTGATGATATAGGGATAAGGATGGAAGAAAAAGAACAATATCTTTATAATAATCAATAAAACAAAACAGAACAGTCTTAGTGATCAGGGATTGGGTTGCCAAGGAAATCAATTCAATGCAGCGAGCGTAAAGCTATGATGACTTTAGGTTCTTGATTAAAAACGTTGAGTAAAACACATTTCTTTACACAATAGAAGTAAAATAATGAAAGTTCAAGATCAAAATTAATCAACCATTCAAAATAAACGCATGCATACCGTAGCCCAAGTTGACAACTCCGAGTCGTTGTCCCGCGCGCGCTCCATCCAGCTCCCGCTTGCTGACCAATGTGACATCACCGGTACCTCCCAACCAATGCTAGGGGTACTCTTCTTCTCCCTGAGCACCCCCTAAGCCGCAAAGGGGCCACACACACTAAACCAAAAAACAACTAGCACCCAAATCGTCTTGCAAGGTCGAGCTACCACTCATTACCCAAGCTGGGTATCCCAACTCCCACAAGATAAGTCAGTCAAGACAAAACTTCTGTAGCGTAACGTTACGTATCCAAGAATCAGATCCATGGTCCTCCTCCTCCATCCTTTTTATAGATTTTATAAGTGATTTCTTTCCCAAATTCCCATTTAATTTATTTTTCATTAATTTAATTCAGAAAAACCTCCCCCGTACACATGTCACCCATCCCCCTAGTTGCACCAAAAATTTATTTCATTGATTATTTAATTATTCCTATTTCCCTCACCCACCTAAAATCATTCCTAAAATAGCTCCTTGGTGTTCCCATATTCCCTTACACATTTTATATGACTTACGCCCTTACTAAATTCCTAGTTGAGTTCATATTTAGAAAGTTCTTCAAGGAAAGATTCCTTACTAAGTTAGTCATTCTGCTTTTTCCTTACATTTCCATTTTTCTTTACGTTTCCTCTTTTCCCCTTAGTTTCCTATTTATTTTAAGTTTCCCTCTTTTCCCTTTTATCTAAAACTCAAATTAGAAAGTGTAGAAAAACCGCCTCTTTCTCTTTTTAATTAATAAAGTTTAATTAACATATGTAGAAAAACAATCATTTCTTAAAAAAAAAAAAAATCCCCCAAAGTAATTTGATTTTAATAAATTAATTGAATTTCTTACCCCCTTCTCATCACATGTTTAATTATTATTATTATTATTATTATTATTATTATTATTATTTACCACAAGTATCACTTAGACCTAGATTTTAATTTCCTAGGCTGAGTGACATTTTATTAGGGAAATTGTTTTTAAACCTTACTTATCACGTCATTCATTTTCAAGGCCGACTAGGTTTATTCACTTACCTGTTGAAATCACGAAATGCCCTTCAGGACACACTAGGTGCTCCAAGGGTGCCACTCGCCTTTTTATGTTTTCCTTGTGCGATGTGCCCTTTAGGACGCACTACGTGCTCCAAGGGTGCCACTTGCCTCTTTCCATTTTCCTTGCGCTACATGCCCTTCAGAATGCATTGCGTGCTCCAAGAGTGCCACTCACCTTTTTTTGTTTTCCTTGTGCAACGTGCCCTTCAGGACGCACTACGTGATCCAAGGGTGCCACTCACCTCTCGAATGACTTGGTAGATATCAAAATCCTCTGGAGTTAATACTCCGCCAAGTGATCTTGTGGGAGACTAAGGGCCTTTAAGGAATAAGGCCCCTACCTTATTGCATGCCCCTTAGAATCATTGTGAGCGACTATCATAGTCTTCCCTCATGACATCATGGGTCTTCTCGAACCATGTAATCATTAATCTACATTCCGAGCCACACCAGGAGTGCTAGTAGGTTGTGGTAGGGTTGTTGTACACACCTCTCCCTCAAGGTCTCTAGTTGTCGTGCATGACCCCTCTACTCCACATGTGAGTCTGGTTGGTAAGATGTCGTCAACCTTAATTAGCAACAAATCATGTTAGCAATAATAATCAATCATCATAACATCCTCGGGGTCCAAAGTCCTGCACACTCAGGAGAACCTAGTCAAGAGCACCTATCTATGTAAATACACAAAATAACATATAATCACATCCATAATGCCTCATAATCATAATCAAATGACCAATAGTATAATAATCCAGATCATTTGCAAGAAAGTGTCCTCAAAGAATAAGGTCACTCAGTGTGCACAAGAGCGGGATGTTACACACACCCCCTCTTGGTCTAAACTTCATCCCGAAGTTTAACAGTATATAAGTGCCAAAATAATGTGTATCACAGTATCACAAGTCTATCTATCAAACAAAATGGAAACTGTTGGCACATATCATATGCGTCCTCCCAGGTCACGAAGTGCAGACTATAGTTGTCCCACTGGACCTTAACCTGGTCTACCATTCGACTCTATAGCTGTCGAATGTGATAATCCAGGATGCGGATCGGCTTAGCCATGAGAAAACCCTCATACTATACCTACAAGGAACTCATGTCAATAACATGTGTAGGATCTCTAATATAATGTCTCAAAACATATACGTAAAAAACATCGTGCATACGCCTCAAAGAATTAGGCAAGGCTAGTTGATAGGCCACATGCCCCTTCCTTTCCACAATCTCGTAGGATCCCATGAACCTAGGAGATGGTTTATCACCCTTTCCAAACTTGATCAAACTCTTATGCAGTTTCACCTACAAGAATACTCGATCTCCACATCGTAACTATGGTCAGTATGATGTGCATCGACATAACTCTTCTGTCGATCTCGTGCTTCCTTGATCCTTTGTATTAAAGCATGATTTTTTTTTTCCATTTATTGGATCACTTCCAATCGCCCCCAGGACCCTATCCTCAAGACGATCCCAACTCAAGGTGTCTAACATGGTCGCCCGCAAAGAAAATAGAAAGGATCCATCTTAATGGTTCTTGATAACTGTTGTTATATGTGAATTCTACCAGTGGAAAGAATTCTTCCCAACACTTATGTTGGTCCATCATGTACATGCGCAACATGTCTTCCAAGATTTGGTTTGTTCGTTTGGTCTTCTTGAATGTCTCTGGGTGATACGCACTACTAAATTTAAGTTGGGTTCCCAAGGCCTCTTGGAAACTAGTTCAAAATTGTCCAGTAAACATCGATCCTTGATCAGATATAATCCTCTTAGGCACGCCATGTAGCCTTACAATCTCACTGATGAAAACTCTAGCTATTTCAGGTGCATGATATGTCATACACACAAGAATAAAATGAGCACTCTTTGTAAGAGTGTCGACTACCACAAAAATTGAGACATGTCTCCTTGCCTTTAGTGGAAATCCAACAATGAAATCCATCAAAATAACCTCCCATTTCGATGCCGAAATAGCATGTGGCTGTAGTAATATTGTTGGATGTCTATGTTCAGCCTTCACCTAATGACATTCTAGACATCTATCCACGTAGTTGACTATGTATGCCTTCATTTCTTTCCATAAGATTAAGGGTTTAAGGTCTGCCCTCATATTCGTGACTCCCAGATGAGTCATGTATACTGCTTTGTGAGCCTCGTTTAGGATCAAACTCCTCAACTCATTGTTCGGTGGTACGTAAATTCAATTTTTTTTTTTTTTTTAATCTCAATAATCCATCGTCGTCAAATGTAAATCCTTCAAATCTTGGTACCATCATTGTGTTTTGTCTGATAAAATCCTTGACCTCTTTGTACCAGTCATCATCGCACTGTGAAGTTAGAATATTTTCACATAGATTTGTCTGAATAGGCATCATCGAAAAATATGCACGGTCTCCGACTCAATGCATCAACCACTCTGCTCATTGTTCCCTTTATGTAAGTAATCTCAAAATCCTACTCACTAAGAAATTCCAACCAACGTCATTGTCATGCATTCAAGTCTCTTGCGTAAAGATGTGTTGTAGTCCACAGTGGTCTATTTTGTTCAAAATACCATCCAATAAGGTAGTACATCCAAACTCTCGAGGCATAAACAATTGCTAACAAATCCAAATCATGTGTCGCATAGTTCTCCTCATGCCTTCTTAACTTTCTCAAGATGTAAGAGGTCACTCGACCGCCTTGCATCAAGACTCCGCCTAAGCCTTCCTTGGATTCATCAATGCATACCAAGAATTTTGCGTCCATGTGAGGGACCTTCAGTATTGATTCCATTGTCAACAACTCTTTGAGCCTCCAAAATGCCTCCACACACTTTTCGATCCAAACAAACTTCTTATTCTTCTTCTGCAATTCCTTGATTAGATTTTCTATCTTCGAAAATCCCTTGATGAACCGTCGATAGTACCTTGCTAAACCCATGAAGCTACTCACTTCTGGGAGATTTTTCGGCGCAAGACCTTCCATAATAGCTTCGACATTTGTTGGATCCACGACGATACCTTCGTCGGAAATGACATGCCCGAAGTAGTGAATCTTCTATTGATAAAATGAGAATTTAGACAAATTCCCAAACCATTTGTTCTCTCGCAGACACTGTAGTACCAAGCACAAGTGCTCGTCATGCTCCTCCATCATCCAAGAGTAAATAAAAATATTGTCAATGAATACTTGGATGAACTTGTCCAAGTACTCGCAGAACACCCCGTTCATCAAACTCATAAAAACCCCTGGGGCGTTCGTTAGTCCAAATGGTAAAACAATAAACTCGTAATGTCCAAACAATGTCTTAAAGGTGATCTTCGGGACGTCATCCTCCTTGATCTGTAACTGGTGATACCCTGATTGCAAGTCAATATTTGAAAACACTGTCACATCCTTCATCTGATCAAATAGATCATCAATCCTTGGAAATAGATGCTGATTCTTGATTGTTTCCTTGTTCAATTGACAATAGACAATGTAGAGTCTCCATGACCCATCCTTCTTTCATATGAAAATAATATGTGCACCCCACGGTGACACACTTGGACGTATAAGTCCCAAGTCCAACAACTCCTTTAGTTTCATTCTCAACTCCTGTAACTCTGGAGTCGACATCCAATAAAGCGTTTTCTCTATTGGTTCAGTCCTTAGTTTTAGGTCCCTCTCTAGTGGCATCCCAAGTGACTCCTCAGGGAAGATGTCCACAAAATTTCTCATCACAGGAAGGTGTGCTAGACCTTCTGCTACTCCCTTCTCATTTAACGCAAGGATCGTATAAAGATTACATCCTTTGCACATGCTCTTCCATAGTTGTAGGGAAGAGATGAACCTCAGGGAAACTCCCTTGTTCTATCCTACAATCATGCGTCTAAGTCCCTCATCATCGACCAAGCTCAATTGTTCCATCTTATATTTGAGTATCACCTCATGCGATTCTAACTAGTCCATACCGATCATGACGTCATAAGATCCTAATATCGTGACGTACAGGTTGGCCCTAGTGAAAAACTCTCCCAGGTTAAGGGTATAGCCTATAACCTTCCCTCCAACCTTTTGTTTCGCTCCCGAAGCCATATCTACAAATATAAACTCATTCTGTTCGAATTCCTTTACCTTAATTCTTTTTAGCACTGCACCAAAAATGAAATTCTCTATAGCACCTGGATCTATCAAAATACTAAGGTTCTAGTCAGCGATGGTACTTGACGTCTCGAACACAGTCGACTGGTTCTCTACCTAGCAGTTATTCACCACTGCATGATTCCGATGGGCCTTGCTCAAATATCCCACGCTAGTGGGTCCGACTGATCCAGATGCTCTAGTCCTCTCCATGGGGAAGTCGCACTGGTAATGTGGCTCTCCACATTCCAACAAAATTTCTTCAATCCAAAATTCTTGGTACCCGAAGTAGAAGCTGCATCCTAACATTAAGGCCCAACATGAACTTATTGACCTTATGTTTCTTGGTAAATTGGTGCAAAGCATACCGAAGCAACTCCAAAAATTTGCCTCACACTTGGACATTGTGCGGCCACCCTATCGCAAGGTGTTGAACTCATTGAGATGACACTCAATGAATTTCTCTGAAGATACCTCTCCTAGAACCATTCCTCAAACATTTCCCATGACACGTCTTTGACGACCATGTTCAAATGCGGTAGGAGCGTCTTCCACCATAGAAGATCCCTCCCCTTCAGTTGAATACCGCCATGCAGACCATCGTGTTGGAAGTATATTCACGAAGTGCAAAGAACATCACCATACTCTCCCACCATGCCTCAGCTATTGCAGTGTCCGGGGCACCAAAGAACTCAGGAAATTTGACCTTCTCGAGTTCGCAGTGAATACTAATGGTACTGGCTGGGCACACTGTGGACCCTCAGGGGTACAGGCGCCCTGGCCTCATCTCAGTACAGGAGGTGAATCAAGTCCTTTGAAAATCTCTGGAGGGACCTTGTTAGACCATCATCATCCCTTACAGCAATTGAATCCAGCCCAAGGACTTGTTCTTCCCCTTGCAGGTTAGACTCCAAGGGTGCGGGCACCGATGGAGGTGTCACACCTCCTTCCATGGCACCACACCGTGAACCTGTGTGGCATACTCTAATCGATATCTCTGCATGGATACGTTAAGGTTTTAAATAATGCTAGGTTAATACTCAAGGTTTTATTGCAGTGGAAAGCCCGATGATCCATAGTCGCAGGGTTGAACCCACTTTGATACCATATGTAATGTCCCCAAAGTTACGACTACAAGTGACGCAAGCAAGAGTAATGGTTTTTTTTTTTTTAAGAAGGACAACAACAATGACCACAGTTAAACAACGTAACTTGATGACAAACACAACACACGTAGATCAGACAATAATAAACAATGACTCAACATAATGGCACATCATGTAACTGGTCAAAACATGCAATAATCAAAGGACAGATAAAAATGACTACCCGCCTGACACATCCAAGACGACCAATAACTAGATAACTCTACGAGGCACAAAACCAAATGCGATGAGGCGTTTGCAACACCAAATACCAACCACCATTACAACGAACAATGCCCACATCAGTAAGCACATACTCAGGCTAGGTTATCATTCACCTCTATTCATTGGGGCACAGAATGATCCCCTCAACATGAATCATGTTGTCTCAAAGCGATAGGTGTGATGGTAAACCTGGCGCAACATACAACATTACTTTAGCAATCTCTTGAAAATTATAATTTTTTCCATAATCACTCTTGGATACAAACCAAAAACAACCATACGTTTTGTTTTTGCATGCCACATTCAACATGTATGCAACAATATATATCTCTATGTATTCCTACATGCACAATACCACACATTTATTCATCAGTATCTTAACAAGTTCATATACATTTCAGAATTCTTCTCCCTTGCATTACAAACGCTAATATGTCATATCTATTTTCAAATTATCTCATCACTCATACTTGAGAAATCAAAACACATGGAAATAGATGAGATCATAGAAACTCCCTTCCAAATCCTACACTTGGCAACGGTTTCAATGATTTAGAGTTGATCCAATTCTTGGACATAATACAATTCACACACATCAAAACATCAATTTTTGTTTTCTCAGCTAAGTAGCATTCATCATTTTTATATGCATATAAATATTCTACTTCAGATAGAAAATATCCTTTCTAAAATAGTAGTAAATGGTTAAGGTAAGAAACTCCCTTTATGGTAATAATTATAGTGATAATTATACTATTGGTTAGGTCTACCTCCTGGTCTTGCTCAATTCCTTGGAGTAGATATCTTTTACGTTAATTTGATATTCCCTCAAATTCTGTCCAATTCTTAATAACTTATTAGCATTCTCATTGGGAATTCCTACCCTAAGAATAACCTTATCTTCCATCATTAATTACTTCCTAGTTCATGTGAAACCTTGCATTCACTTCACATTCTTTACACACATGTTGTTGGTTCATATCCTAACCATCATGATTGCCACTACAAATATTACACAGTCACCAAAACATAATCATTGTCTTTTAAATGCCAAATCGCAGTCACCAAGACGAAATCATTGTCTTTTAAATGCCAAATCACAGTCACCAATTACACAGTCAACAATTACACAATCCCTTTTTAATTTGTTGTCTCTATAAAAATAAATCACTGTCTAGTAAATGATTTTCCATGGCTATTCTATGTATCAATTTGATGACTTAAATAAATGCATAAAATGCTATTCAACGTAGAGAAATATTCTATCCAATGCATCCATTAAATCACTATGCCATACTTATCCATTAAATACCTATAAATTCACTACCAATGCCCAATCTCTACCCATTATCATTAAAATTTTCACTGTCATACCCAAGTATTAAACTGCTGGTAAAAATTCATGATTGAATGAAACGCAGGTGGAGCAGTCAATGAAAGGTGTTGGGTGAGAATTTGTGATCGATTAATAGGTAGGTGGGGTAGTCAATAAAAACGCCGAAGTAAATAGATCGTTGCCTAAATAAATGAGTTGGTCATGTATATGTCGCTGGCATAGAGAATTATAATTAATTTTCATTCTAAAAATAATTATTGTCATACAACCATTAAAATCAATTGTACATAGTCACCCCCATTCAAGTATGGATTTGTTGTCCATAGAATGCTTACTGTATTAATCGCTGAGATTAAAAACATGATATTTGCGGAATGAAAATTGGGCAAAATTTGATGTGTAGAAGGATGAAAATGCTATGCAAATGGAGTAAATTGGTAGAGATCAAGAACACCAATTTGCTGGGAGAACGTGCATAACGCAAGTCACCCTTCTCTCATGAAAAATATAGAGAATCAATAGAAATTAAAGGGTGAAGGTTCCATGCAGAGGCAAGGAATTTCGCTGGTTTGAAAATCCAAAATTCTTCTGAGTAACCAAACGCAGAGAGAAAGGAAATAAAAGCAGTCAATATGTGCTAGAAACACAGTCTAATAAATTGTTGTCCTTTGCATCTATGATAATTCTGTCTTTTCAGATAAGATTTTGTTGTCAATTAAAGGTATGATCGCAGAGTTCAATTCTAGGGAGGACACATGGATTATCCATAACTGAAAACAAAAGAATGAGGTTGCTTACATGCAGATATGAATCGAATGCAGAGTTTAATCATACCAAAACAACACAGAGATCAAGCCCCCAATTTGCTGAGTGGGTATGGTAAAAAGTTTTTTTAGTATGATAATAGATTCATGGAGTTTAAGATATGATAGCTATGTCAAAGTTATTTAAAAAAAAATATAACAATTCTATCAAAGGAATTCTATGGAAAAATTTGCTATGGTAAAATTCGAAATCAATATATAAATAAAATGATATTACAGTATAAAAATCACAATCACTACATCAAGAAATCACAATCAATAAATTACACCACAATCAACACATGTAAAATGCATTCAAAATACCAACCAAGCACTGGGATTCATCCTTAAAATCACAGGGATGATACCCAACAAGTGTTGGTATTTATCAATAAAAATTGCAGAGATAAAGCACAGAGATAATCAACAAAAACACAAAGACACTCAACCCAAGAAAGCACAAGGGCTAATCATTCAGACACAAATCAATAAACCTAGAGAGAATTAAGGTATATGGTTGGGAAAACATTATCCTTCGCTCATCATCCACGCACAGAAAAGAAGGGCATTAGAATCTATAGGTCTATTAACACTAAAGTGATGATTGTCGATTCGACTCCTGGCCGACTGCTTACGCATGGAATGATGATCTAGGGATAAGGATGGAAGATAAAGAACAATCTCTTCATAATAATTAATAAAACATAATAGAACAGTCTTAGCGATCATGGATTGGGTTACCAAGGAAATCAATTCAATGCAGCAAGTGTAATGCTATGATGACTTTAAGTTCTTAATTAAAAACAATGAGTAAAACACATTTCTTTACACAATAGAAGTACAATAATGAAAACGCAAGAACAAAATTAATAAACCATTCAAAATAAACACATGCGTATTGTAGCCCAAGGCGATAGCTCTGAGTCATTTTCCAGCGTGCTCTGTCCAGCTCTCACTTGTCGATCGATGTGACTTCACTGGTAACTCCTAGCCAACGCTAGGGGTACTCTTCTTCCCCCTGATCTCCCCCAATCCATAAAGGGGCCATGCACACTAAACCAAAGAACAACTAACACTCAACTTGCCTCACAAGGTCGAGCTACCACTCGTTACCCAAGCTGGGTATCCCAACTCCCACAAGATAAGTCAGTCAAGAAACAAATTCTGCAACGTAACGCTACACATCCAAAAATGAGATCAATGGTCCTTCTTCTCCATCATTTTTATAGAGTTTCTAAGTGTTTTCTTTCCCAAATTCCCATTTAATTTATATTTCATTAATTTAATTCAGAAAAACCTCCCCCATACACATGTCACCTATCCCCCTAGTTGCACCAAAAAATTATTTCATTAATTATTTCATTATTCCTATTTCCATCACCCACCTAAAAGCATTCCTAAAATTGCTCCCTTGTGTTCCCATATTCCCTTACACATTTAAGTGACTTAAATGCCCTTACTAAATTCCTAGTTGAGTTCATATTTAGAAAGTTCTTAAAGGAAAGATTCCTTACTAAGTTAGTCATTCTGCTTTTTCCTTACATTTCCATTTTTCTTTATGTTTCCCTTTTTCCCCTTAGTTTCCTATTTCTTTTAAGTTTCCCTCTTTTCCATTTTATCTAAAAATCAAATTAGCAAGTGTAAAAAAACCACCTCTTTCTCTTTTTAATTAATAAATTTTAATTATCATATGTAGAAAAACAATCATTTCTTTTTAAAAAAAAATTAATCCCCCAAAGTAATTTGATTTTAATAAATTAATTGAATTTCTTACCCCCTTCTCGTCACATGTTTAATTATTATTATTATTATTATTATTATTTACCACAAGTATCACTTAGACCTAGATTTTAATTTCCTAGGCTGGGTGACATTTTATTAGGGAAATTGTTTTTAAACCTTACTTATCACATCATTCATTTTCAAGTCTGAATAGGTTTATTCACTTACCCGTTGAAATTGTGACATGCCCTTCAGGACTCACTAGGTGCTCCAAGGGTGCCACTCGCCTTTTTCTATTTTCCTTGCACGATGTGCCCTTCAGGACACACTACGTGCTCCAAGGGTGCCACTCACCTCTTTCCATTTTCCTTGCATGACTTACCCTTCAGAACGCACTACGTGCTCTAAGGGTGCCACTTTCCTGTTTCCATTTTCCTTGCATGATGTGCCCTTCAACATGCACTATGTGGTCCAAGGGTGCCACTTGCCTCTTGACTGACTTGGTAGACATAAAAAACCCCTGGAGTCAATACTCCGCTAGGTGATCTTGTGGGAGACTAAGGACCTCTAAAGAATAAGTGCCCTGACTTATTTCGTGCCCCTTAGAATCATCGTGAGTGACTATCACAATCTTCCCTCACAACATCGTGGGTCTTCTCAATCTAGGTAATCGTTAACCTACAGTCCGAGCCACAACGGGAGTTCTAGTAGGCTATGGCAGGGCTACTATCCACACCTCTCCCTCAAGGTCTCTGGTTTTCATCCGTGACCCCTCTACTCCACATGTGAGTCTGTTTGAAAAGATATCGTTAGCCTGCATCATCAACAAATCATGTCAGTAATATTAATCAATCATCATAACATCTAATCAGATGTACATATGTCATATGTACAACAATCAACCCCAATATTTCACCCCCTAATGCAATCCAGAGTCCAAGGGGTTTCATAGATGCCTCTGCATCCTCGGGGTCCAAAATCCTACACACCAGTAGAACCCAGTGAATAGCACCTGTCTATGTTAATACACAAAATAGCATATAATCACATCCATAATGCCTCATAATCATAATCAAACGACCAATAGTATAATAATCTGGATCACTTGCAAGAAAGTGTCTTCAAAGAAGAACTTCGCTCAGTGCGTGCAAGAGTGGGATGTTACACATTCCCAATGCCTCTTGAAAATTGTCCAAAATATCCCAGTAAACACTGACCCTCTCTCATAAATTATCTTCTTTGGAATTCCATGCAATCTTACTATCTTGTTGATAAATACTCTTGCAATCTTTGATGCTTTATAAGTATTATTAATGGAATAAAATTTACACTTTTATTTAGGCTGTCTACTACTATAAATATAGAATCATGTCTCTTTGATGTCATCGATAATCCTACTATAGAATGCATCGAAATTGCTTCTGATTTTGATTATGGTTTCACATGTGGTTGTAATAATCCTACTGGGTCTGGATGCTCAACATTAACTTGATGACATGCAAGGTATATAGATACATAATTAACTATACCTCTCTTCATGTCATTCCAAAAGAACAATGGTTTAAAATTCACATTCATCTTCTTTACTACTAGATGAGCCATATAAACCGCTCTATGAACTTCTCTTAAAATTAAATTGTGAATCTCATCATTGGATGGCACATAAATTATTTCGTGAAATTGTAATAAACCATTGTCATCCAAGGTATATCCATCATATTTAGGAATTTTTATCACTCAATTTTCTAATTCCATCTTAAATTCCTTATACCATTTGCCTTATAATTGAAATTTCAATATGTTTTCTCACAAATTTGTCTTCAATGAAAAAACCAATAAAAGATGTGGTAAACTCATTGAACTTGAGAAAAGTTCATATTCTAGGGGATTCAAAGGTTGTTATAGACTGGGTCAATGGAAATTATTTATTGTAGGTGGCGAGTCTCAAGCCATTGTTTTCATAGATTCTCTCATTCATATTAGAATTGGAGTGGTTTTCATGGTGTCATATTTACATGGAGCTCAACTTTGATGCATAAAATTTATCAAAGGAATATCTCATGTCGGTTGACAATACTTTTGATTTTTAAAATTCTATGAAGGACAACCCTTGGGGGATATGTCTTTTCTTTTATAGACTCGACGTCATCTATGTTTCTCGGTATCTAATGTAATAAATAAAAGAAACATGGGCAATATTTTTATGAAGAAATATTATGTATAGGAAGAAAATCAACAAAAACTTTTAAGAGATGGTCAATCCTAAGAGGGACAGAGATATGTATATTCTACTTTTATTTTGGAATATAATTTTTTTTCTTTTCTCAAAAAAAAATTTATATAAAAATATTTTACTTAAAGTGGAAATTGGACATTGAAATATATATTTTTTATTAATAATTTTATTAAATACCACATGTCAACTCCATGTTGAGAATGGAAGGAATTACCCATGTCCCTCATACTGGATTGTGGAAAGTGCCACTCGATGAAAAAATGAAATTGAATTAAGAACAAAGAAATGTACACATATTTACCTACTTGTGATTAAATTGACCATTAAATGTTCAATCTACTTCCACTTCTAAACCATCTATACCAAAGGAGCCGTGATGTGGGGATTGCACCCACTACAATATGCCTTCTAAATAACCATGTTTTGGTTGCAACAAGTTGCAAATTCCACGGACCACTAAATTGGAGATTATTGAATAGTTGTCTCATTTCTAATATTTTTTATCGTAATAATTCTGAATGTATGTACCCATCACAATCAACAAAGAAACTAATCATCGCACTAATTCCATGAACTTCAATTATTGCTTTCTAATTGATGAAAAGTTTACAATAAAGTATTATACACTAAACCAATATACAATTATGAATGTCATGTATCCATCACGATCAACATAGGAACTAATCATTTTACTAATTCCATAAACTTTGGTTATTTCCTATTAATTGATGAAAAGTTTATAGTGAACCATTCTACTCTAAACCAATTTATCTTTACTTTGAATATAGAAACTTCAAAATTGATTGAAACTTAATTAAAATTAAGACACAGGTTTGAGTGATTAAATCACTTATAGATAATGATTTCTCCAACAAATCATCAATGATGTTGCTCATCAAATTCATAGATGTCAGGCCATGGATCCTTCTTCAACAATATTTATTGCACATCTCTAATGTGATAGTGTTGGGGTTTTTTGTCAACTTATGTCAAGTTGTTCACTAATGCCCATGCCCCCTTCATTTGTATTTCTCTAAAATGGAGCTCACATGTGTGAACTTGGGACCCATCGTCAATCCTTGATGCTTAGAAAAAAATTCCACTTAAACTTTGACCTCGATGTCAATGAAATCATCATTTATTATGACATATTCTGTTATGGGATTAGCCTGAGTTTATTATAAGTACCATTTCTTTAGTGGAATGATATTATTTTAATTTGTTTGTTTATTTAAGATGTATCTCTTTGTCTTTCTCTTACTCTTTCTACTCATTTCATCAACTCTTCATGCATAGACATATTTGAATTTCATTGAATCCAATACATTGAGGGTTGATTCTTTAATTCGACATATGTCCTCAAAGGCCACTATGTGATATTCTAGGAGATATGGATCCATAGGGGCTTAATAATGATAATGATCTAGGTTCCCTATCCAAATGAAAGACTCCTTTCTCTCGAAGAAAGTGTAGGTTCAAATTTGAAGGAGGCCACCAATTTCCCAATGTAGATATGTCATATGGTGTAACAACCCTTGACCGTTACAACACAACAACGACGTACAACTAGTAACATTTTTTTAAAAGCATTGGGGCAATAACGTCAACAATAAAGTCATATCGACATATAAACATAAAACACATAATGTGTTAGCACATCATGAAGCTTGAATAAATCTACGAACATTTACTCAGATAAAAATATAAAGACTATCCTCCCATCCTACAAATCATAAGTGAAAGAGATCTAATGTCTACCTCAATCATACACTAAAATTTAATGGTGCAAAAGGTGGTTAGTCCACTATTCATTGATAAATATATAACACAAGTAAAGATGGGGATCCATAATTCATTAATACATAAAATCTGATTGCGCACAGGGATAAAATCTAAAACTCAATTATGAACATAATCCATTTGCACAAGAGTATGATAATCATCAATCATCCGTCTAAAATATGGGAATTCAAGTGCATCACCTAACAACAAGATAACCACACATCTAATTGCAAACAATACTAACAAGATAACCCAATATTGAACTATTTACTATCAACTCATTAATGGAAACCAATAATAAAGAAATAAATTAATACCTAAAATTCATTAAGAAGCAACCATTCCCTTTTCTTATAAGATGCAACCTAAATTAATAAAAATATTCTTGACCCAAAAGGTAAATCTAACCACAGTCACTTTTTTATTATTATTTTAGGTACGTCTAAAGGATATTGAACATCCCCTCTTCTCAAATAACAAGTTATAGTTAATGATAACAAATTACATATACCCTTTTCATTTTCCAAGTGATAATCTAAAGGAAATCTCTATAACACTTCTCCTTATTTTAAGGATAACACCCCAAGTAGGCCTTAATTCCTTAGAGTGCAAAATCTATGTCAACAATCATAAATAACACAACATGTTACTAAGTGAAATTGGATTATAGAAAAGAGTGTAACAATTATTCTCGCAACCTCTAAAACACACACTCTCTATTTATCTAAGTCTTAAATTAGTAGAAACTTGTCACAATAATTGAGAATTAATATAACCTTATTTACTTAAACACACTTACTTAAGAACACTCTTTATAATATCCAAGTCTTATATCAATAATAAATCAAAACTGATATGAACTTATTTACTAAAACATACTTACTTAACACACTCTCTATAACATCTAAGTCTTAAATTAAAGGTAAATCAAAATTGAAATAAACTTAATTACTAAAACCTACTTACTGAAACACACTTTCTATATTATATTAGTCTTAAATTAATACTAGCAATGAGTTTGTCATTAAAGGCTGGGCATGAGCATTAAGGCTCTGAATACAAGCAAGGGAAGGAAAAATTCAGTAAGTTGCGCGTGGGCGTCAAGGGAAGGAATACAAGAAGGAAATAAATAGGCCATTAAAGCGAAGCGTGAATGAATTTAAGGCTATGATTACAAATGCAGGGAATGCCAGTAAAGCTGAGTTGTAAGAGCATTTTTTTTCATTCAACAAGACTGTTATCTCCCTCTCTACGCAGATGCAAGGAATCCATGGGTTTGAAAATGTGTACGAACAGTTATGAGATGGAATGCTTGGCCTCTTTACACATACAAAAACACAAAGGTTGCAAGGGTAAAACCCCAGATTCAAGACAATGGCACTGGGGAAAAAGGAGATGCACCAGGCATCGAGAAGACGCAGAGGAAACAATTTCAATTTAAAAAAAAGAAGAAGTTGCAACTGCCTGAGGAGGGTTTGTGTTTGCATGAGCATGATCATGATCAATCAAATTTGCAAATCTTGTAAAAATCTCCACTAAGAATTATTTAAATGAAATCAAAATTTAAAAAGATAGATGATGGTTTGAATAAGAAAGTTAACTAAAAGTTTTCTACATCTTCTGGAAACCATTTGGATGACCCTTTTTTAACAAAGACACATGTACATATTAATAAAAAGCTTAAGCGTTTTATTCAAAACACAAAGGGTTATGTAGTGGTTCCACAGAAAGTAGCCCAACTCTGAAATAGAACTAATAGACATAACAAACATAATAGGTAGAGAATTCCCAACAACATGAGGAAGTAGACTACATAGAATATGTACAACTATAACAAAATGTTCTTAACTACATCATCCAATGCCATGAAATAAGTGAAATACCTGTGGATACAGGTAATTGATGAACAATGATAGGTATATATATATAACTGCGAAAAAATTAAAAAATGAAAATATATACCTTCTAAGGGCTGAGTGAAAAGATAATGTAGAAGTGAAAAAATAAACCATCCAACAAGTCACAACTCCCATGAAAATATGTGATACCAGAGAACTTTTCACGAGAGATTCTAACTTTAACTATACAGAACTCTCCCTGCCTCACCCAACATTAAACATAATGGATATCTTAAAGTTTGGATTGAAAAATAGGGATAAGTAGTAAAGAACATTTGAGGGAGGTGGGCATTGTGAATAAAATTCAGTTTTAACACTTAGTTGAACCTTCCTGAGGAACAAACTTCACTT
>JASDQU010028531.1:18636-29175 GCA_032191745.1 Picea mariana
AGCAATCTTTGACATAAGACTGTAGCCAAGAACACAAATTTAAAACACAAAAAAATCAAATACAATAGGGTAACCCCTTTCAAAGAACTAATGAACATTGGAGAAGGGTTAATCCTCCGTGACAAGATCATCATAGAAAGGGATTCACAGATCATCGTTGGAGTTATTGGCAATTGTCGCAGAAGGATTTGGAACAAATGTAGTGAAAAATAAACCAATCTCAGAGATTCGAAAACCAAACACAAAAATTCGGAAGAGTACACAACTAAGGATGGGAAAAGGTCACATGCATCAAATAAAAATGGGAGAAAGGAACCCTTAAATTCACACACAAATAAAAAAACCAATGCCACTTCCATCTACGTAAAAATCCACATACAAAGATTTAAATACTTTATAATGCGAAATTTAAAAACATGTACCTTAACCGATGGTTGGAGAATCCAAATTCATTGTCCCACATTTGTGCTCTATCCAACTCCTTCTTTCTAACCATTGAGACCTCACCAATACCTCCCATCCAACGCTAGGGGTACTCTTCTTCCCCATGAGCCCCCCAAGTCGCAAAGGGGCCACACACTGAACCAGAGAAAGCTAGCTCCCAACTTTCCTTGCAAGGTCGAGCTACCACTCTCTATCTGAGCTGGGTATCCCAAATCCCACAAGGAAAATCAGTCAAGAGTAAAATCTGACAACATAACCTTACGCATACCAAAAGTGATCCATTCTCTTCCCCCGCCATTTATTTTATATAATTCTCTTAGTGACTAGTTTCCCATATGCACATTAATTTCTTTTCATTAAATTTTTATTAGGAACATTCCCCCCCATACACTTTTCACCCGATCCCTTAGTTACTCCATTAATTTAATTTAATTTTCTGATTTCCCTCACCCACCTAAAAGCGTTCCTAAAAACACTCATTGATGTCCCTTTATTCCGTTACATTCCCTTAATGACTGACGACTTTCTTAAAGCTTAGTTGAGTTCGAAATTAGAAAGTTCTCTAGAATAGATTCCCTTCTATGTTCCACATTCCTTTTGTATTTAAGTTTCCTCTTTTTGGTCTAAGTTCTAAATTAGCAAGTTTGTACTTAGCCAACAATTAATCTTTTAAATAATTTATTACTCCATTAATTTTTAAATTTAATTTCACCCTCATTTTCTTCACCCCCCCTATGTTACTTTCTTAATTAAATTTTAGTTCTCATCACCTACTTAGACGTAGGCTTTAAGTTCAACGAGGTTCAGAAAAAATTGTTTTTAATGGAAATCTTGTAATTTTTTTTTAAAACATTACTAATGTGACAATTATCTTAAGTCTAACCAGGTTAAAATGAGAGATTTTTTTCTAGGTACATAGGTTCATTGACTCACCGATGTTAAAACCGCGATGTTCCCTTCAAGATGCACTACATTCTCCAAGGGTGCCACTTGCCTTCATTCTAGTTTCATCTATGTGACGTGCCCTTCAAGACACACTACATGCTCCAAGGGTGCCACTCACCTTTTGACTAATTTTGATAGACGTCCTCCCTTGGAGTCAATACTCCATAGGGATACCTTGTGGGATACTAAGGGCCTCTAAGAAATAAGGACCCTGCCTTATTGTACACCCCTTAGAATCTTCGTGAGCGACTATCACAGTCTTCCCTCATGAGATCCTGGATCTCTCGAACTAGGTAATCATTAACCTACAGTTAGAGCCACGACGAGAGTGCTAGTAGGATGTGGTAGGGTTGTTGCAACACCTCTCCCTCAATATCTCTGGTTTTCGTGTGTGACCCATTTACTCCAAATGTGAGTCTGATTAACAAGCTATCATCAACATGCATCCATCAATGAACATGTCAATGATATATAAACAACATCATAATATACTAGTCATATGTCTCATATGTAATAACATAAGTACGCAAAGAATAAACCGTCCACTCCCTGACTTGATCCAAAGTCCAAGGAGGTCCATTGATACCATTGGCATCCTCAATCTGTCCAGAGTCCTACACACTTAGGAAAAACTAGTCAATAGCACATGTCAATACAAATATAATAAAATACATATCATCACATCCACAACATCATAAAAATCCATAAGTCTAACAATCAATCATATAATGAACTAGATAAATTACATACAAGTGTTCTCAAAGAATAAGTCCATTCAGGTGTGTGTAGGAGTGGGCTATTATATACACCCCCTCTTGTTTTTGTAACGAAGCTCCCATTTCGTTATGACAACAAACCTCACATAACAAGTGCATTTTTTTTTTGTGTGTGTGTGTATGTAGGAAGGTAATAAAGACATTATACTCAACATCGCAACACGATGACAAACACAATGCATGCAACTCATGCCACAACAAAAATAACAACCTAACATAAAAGAACATCAAGCACCTGGAAGCAATGCATGACATTCAACCGACGAAGAATAAGAATGACTACCCGCACGTCCTACCCTACAATGGTTAGGACCTCTAGGAAAAATAAGCAATGCTCAAGCTCAGGTTCCCATCGATTTTGACCATTTAAGGTCTCAAGGCTGGCGACTGTTCTGGGGAACCAGGAGGTGTCTACATCCCGCCCGACACAAGCAAACCAAGCCTACTAAGCTAAGGACAATCATCCTAACAACCCCACACACCCAAAATTAATTACACAATTAAATAGAACTCTTACAGTGAGCAACCAAGAACATTAAATGTTTACAAAACCAAGTACAAACATTAATTAAAATGAACAACAACACCCTCAACGAGAAGCGCAAGCTAAAATCGACTTCGCCAACAACCCAACCATTAATCAAGGCTAAAAGTTCAATAACTATGATTTAAATTGGCATTAATTACAGATCAATTAACTAGTCTAAATTTCATTAGTCAATGAGTTACCAACCGAACTTAACATGAATTACGACTCAATTTAGTGTGTTTGAGTTACCAATTAGGCGATATCTATAAATCCAACTAACGTCAATTACATATCTAAATTAGCAAGTCTAAAATTTACAATCTAGTCTTTACTCACCATACAAATTTTAATATTTATTACAACCTAAATGGACAATTCTATATTAATTCGAATCCCCATCCAACTAGCCATAAACTTGAATAACAACATTAACATTCTTAAAGTGGAATGCTACCATTAGCACTTATAAGAAATTAAATCTCAACATGTAGTCTAGCTATATTGATTGAACTAACAATGCTAGCGGTCTACTATCATAGAGAAGGGAATGGTAACTATTAATAGTGTTGTAGCAATTTAACAAGGTGATTATCATAGTAGTTACATGGCAATTAATATAGCATTAACAAGATAGTTTACATGATTGTTTTCATAATAAGTAATATATTAATGACAAAGCATTTAACATTCTAGTTAACATACAATTAACATAACATTAACAAGGAAATTTGTATGGCTATTAACATAACCATTCATAGCGCAATAACTAGGAGATTTATATAACTGTTAACTATTTAACTCGTTGTGGCATTTAATCAATAGAAGGAATCTGCTGACCAATAACATTGTTGTAGCAATTGTTCTGACAATTAATAAGGCAAAAATATAGCATTTCGTATTGCAATTAACATGGCCTTTAACAGAAAAAGGAGGCTGCTAACCATTAACATTGCTGCAACAATTATTCTAGTAATTAATTAGGCAAAAAAATAACATTTATTATTGCAGTTAACATGATAATTAACATGGCTAATAACATTGTTGTGGTAAATAAATCTTGGCAGAGAGAACGCTGGGTATGCATTCAATGTGAATGAGGATAAAATGGACAAACAAAACTGCAGAAGGACCAAGTCATGGTCAGTCAATAGCAACTCAAGAAATGATTAAGGCAAGTTGTGGTCAATTAAGATGGTAACACAGTCAATTTCTAATTATCAAAAACGTGGTCACTCCAGCAAGTAAAGTTGTGATTTAAATGGATAAAATCGTGGGTGATTTCTACAGCAACACAGTCAACTTCTGATTATCAAAAACGTGGTCATTCCAGCAAGTAAAGTTGTGATTTAAATGGATAAAATCATAGATGATTTCTACAGCAACACAATCAACTTCTGATTATAAAAAACGTGGTCATTCCGGCAAGTAAAGTTGTGATTTAAATGGATAAAATCGTGGGTGATTTCAGCATGCAACACAATCCGTTTTTTATTTCCAAATCGTGGTCTTTCACAGCAGGGAATTTGATGAATTGAAAAGAAAAAACGTGGGCATTAATAGGAATCAAATGGCAACAAAATTTTAAAGCAAAAAACAGTCTTCATCAAGGGAAAAATCGCCCCAAAGGTAAAACGAAATGCAGACAAGAATAATTCCTCTTTTGCATCGCCAGAATACAAAATAAAAATGCAGACCAGAAATCATTTTGTTTTTCATTGCCAGAATACCCAATGTAAAATGCAGAGATTAATTCGTTTCATTTTTCATTGCAAGAATACCCAATGTAAAATGCATAGATGAATTCATTTTGTTTCTCATTGCGAGAATCCCCAAAATAAAAATGCAGACCAGAAATCATTTCATTTTTCACTGCCAGAATACCCAATGTAAAATGCAAAGATGAATTCATTTCGTTTTTCATTGCCAGAATACCCAATGTAAAATGCAGAGATGAATTCATTTCTTTTCTCATTGCCAGAATACCCAAAATAAAAATGCAGACCAGAAATCATTTCATTTTTCATTGTAAGAATACCCAATGTAAAATGCAGAGATGAATTCATTTCATTTTTCTTTGCTAGAATACCCCAATACAACACAGAAAACAGTAAGAGAACACAAGGATCCAATGGGAAGGGTCATGGAATGATTGCAGGGGTTCTATCAGTCAAGGCATAGAGAAAACCAACCAGGACATAAGATAATCCACATGCAGAGGTCGTTGCCAGATGGAAGAATCAACAATCAGCCAGGGACAAACATCAAGGGTAGACGACTAACAAGTTCGTCCTTCGCTCATCATCCTCACACAAAAAAGCAGGGCATTGATATCCATAGGTCTTTTAATGCTAAGGCGACGACCATAGATCAGGCTCCTAGTTGACTGCTCAGGCAAGGACTGGTGAGCTAGCAACGAAGGCTAAACAACCATGAAGTTCATAATCAACATAGCAAGGTGGTCAAGATGTGTGGGGAAATGAAGCCATGGGAGCTGATCTATCATCGAGCTAGGGTAAGAAAATTTCATAAAACCATCTAGACAATCAGTTCACTCACCTAAGTAAAAATGCAGATTCAAGCATAAGTTCTAAAACAATTTACCGTACAAAATGAAGAAAGCGTATCGTTGCCTGTTTGGAGTGATTGTCTCGCGTGCTCCTTGCAACTCCCGCATGCCGATTGGTGAGACTACACCGGTACCTCCCAGCCAATGCTAGGGGTACTCTTCTTCCCCCTTAGCCCCTCGAGCCGCAAAGGGGCCACACACTCACTATACAGAGATTTCGACTAGCTCCCAGCTTGCCTCGCAAGGTTGAGCTACCACTCCTCACCGAGCTAGGTATCCCAACTCCCACAAGTTAAGTTAGTCAAGTAGATATTTCTACAGCGTAACATTATGCAAACAAAAGAGATCCAACCTCCATCTCCTCCCTTCATTATATAGAGTTTCGTGGTTCCTTACTTTCCAAAAATCTTGTTTAGTTAAGTTTTTAAAATTTATTTCCTAAAAATTCCTCCCCGTACAAGTGTCACCCATCCCCTTCATTCCTGCATAAATGAATTTCTTTAATTAATTAATTATTTTTATTTCCCTCACCCACCTAGAGTTACTCCTAGAATCACTCCTAGGTGTCCCCAAATTCTCTTACAGGTTTTAATGACTTTCCCCACCATTAAATTGCTAGTTCAGTGTAAATTTGAAAGCTCTTAAATGGTAGACATTTTACTAAGTTTGACTTTCTTCTTTTTCCCTGTTGTTCCCTTTTTCCCTTTTTATGTTTACCTCTTTTCCTAGTTTCCTAATATTTTAGATTTTCCCTCTTTCCCCTTTTTAATTAGAACTGAAAAAGGCAGGTGTGGAAATTAACCATTTTTCCCTTTTCTCATTTAATTAGTATATTTTAAATTATCAAAAAGATAAAACAATTAATTCCTTTTTTATTTATTTTTATTTTATTCCAACGGTTTTTTTTTCTTGAATAAATTAAATTTCTTACTCCCTCCGTGTTACAATATTTAACGAAGATCATACTCTTTATTTATTTTGTTTATATATATATCAAAATTCTTTTAATAAAAAGGATAAAATTTTACCACTAGCATGATTTAGACCTAGACCTTAATTTTCGTGATGGGTGACATTTTATTAGGGAAAAAGTTTTTAAAAATTCTTATCACATTGTTCATCCTAAGGCCGTCTAGGTTCATTCATTTATCAAAACAACACGACGTGCCCTTTAGGACGCACTAGGTGCTCCAAGGGTGTTACTCGCCTCATCTGTTCCCTTGTGCGACGTGCCCTTCATGATGCACTAGGTGCTCCAAGGGTGTCACTTGCCTCTTTCCATTTTTCTTGTACAACGTGCCCTTTAGGATGCACCACGTACTCCAAGGGTGTCACTCGCCTCTTGACTGACTTGGTAGACATCAAAAACCCCTGGAGTCAATACTCTGCCAGGTGAACTTGTGGGAGACTAAGGGCCTCTAAGGAATAAGGCCCCCGCCTTATTGCACTCCCCTTAGAATCATCGTGAGCGACTGTCATAGTCTGGCCTCACGACATCGTGGGTCCTCTTGAATTAGGTAAACGTTGACCTACAGTTTGAGCCACGACGGGAGTGCTAGTAGGTTGTGGTAGGGTTGTTGTCCACACCTCTCCCTCAACATCTTTGGTAGTCATGTGTGACCCCTTTACTCCACATGTGAGTCTGGTCGGAAAGCTATTGTTAGCTTGCATCATCGACAAATCATGTTAGAACATATCCATATCATATCATCTAATCATATGCACTAATATCACAGTAAAACAATCAAACCCCAATGTTACACTCTCTGACTCGATCCAGAGTCCAAGGGGTTCCATCGATGCCTCTGCATCATTGAGGTCCAAAATCCTGTGCACTTAGTAAAACTAAGTCAATATCACCTATCTATGTCGAGGCGGTAAAACAACATGTCATCATCCCATAATGCCTCATAATTAAAATCAAAAGTTTTAATAGCATAATAATCCGGATCACTTGCGAGCAAGTGTCCTCAAAGAATAAGTTCGCTTAGTGCACCAGAGAGGGATGTTACAGTTTCAAACTTCATCCCGAAGTTTCATAGTATATAAGTGCATAAATAAAGTATCTCACAATATCTATATGTCTAGCTAACAAACAAAAATGGAAACTATTGTTGCATATCATATGTGTCCTCCTAGGTAGTCGAGTGCAAAGTATAATTGTCCCACTGGACCTTGACCTAATAGACTATTCAACTCCGTAGCTTTCGAATGCAATGATCCAGAATGTGTATTAGCTCCACTGTGAGCACACCCTCATATGATACTTGCAAGGAACTCATGTCAATCACATGTGTAGGATCACTAACATAATGTCTCAAAATAGATACATGAAAAACATTGTGCATATGCCTCAAAGAATCAGGAAAGGCTAGTCGATAGACCACGAATCCCTTCCTTTCTACAACGTCGAAAGGTACCATGAACCTGGGAGAGAGTTTAGCACCCTTTCCAAACTTGATTGATCTCTTTTGTGGTTTCACCAATAAGAAGACTCGATCACCAACTTCATAACTAAGTTCGAAACAATGCGCATTGTGATAACTCTTCCGTCGATCACATGCTTCCATGATCCTTTGTCTTATGGTTTTCATTTGATATTCCATTTCTTGAATCACTTCTGGTCATACCAAAACCCTATCCTCAATCCGATCCCAACTCAAAGGTGTCTGACACGGTCGCTCGTAAAGAAACTCGAATGGAGCCATATTAATGGTGCTTTGATAACTGTTGTTGTATGAAAACTACACTAGTGGCAATGACTCTTCCCAATGCTTCTATTGGTCCATCACGTACATACAAAACATATCCCCCAAGATTTGTTTCATTCATTCGGTCTTCCCGTCTATCTCCAGGTGATATGTGATACTAAAGTTAAGTTGTGTTCCCAAGGCCTCTTGGAAATTAGTCCAAAATCATCTTGTAAACACCAATCCTTGATCGGATATGATCCTCTTAGGCATGCCATGTAGTCTCACAATATCGCTGATGAAAAATATAGATATGTCAGGTGCCTGATATGTCATATGCATAGGGATAAAATGAGCACTCTTCGTCAGAGTGTCAACTACCACAAAAATTGAGTTGTGTCTCCTTGCCGTCATCCAACAATGAAATCCATCGAAATGACCTCCCATTTCGATTCTGGAATAGCGTGTGGCTGCAGTAATTCTGTTGGATGTCTATGTTCATCCTTCACTTGCTGACATTATAGACATCTCACCACATAGTTGACTATGTACGCCTTCATTCCTTTTTAGAAGAATAAGGGTTTAAGGTCTTCCCTCATCTTCGTGACTCCTGGATGAGCCATGTACACTACTCTATGAGATTTGTTTAAGATCAAAATCCTCAACTCTTCATTGGGAAGTTTGTAAATCCAGTTATTATATCTCATTAATGCATCGTTGTCCATAGAAAATGCCTCATATTTTTGTACCGTCATGGTGTTTTGTTCGATAAATTCCTTAACCTCTTTATACCAGTTTTCGTCGCGCTGTAAATTTAGAATATTTTCACGTAGATTCATCTGAAGAGGCCTCACCGAAAATATGTGTGGTCTATGACTCAATGCATCAACCACTCTATTAACTTTTTCTTTTATGTAGGTAATCTTGAAATCGTACTCGCTAAGTAGTTTCTACCAACGCATTTGTCGCGCGTTTAAGTTTCTTTGTGTAAAAATGTGTTGTAAACCATAATGGTCCATTTTTAGTTCGAATTTATGTCCAATCAGGCAGTGTCTTCACACTCTCAAGGAATACACAATGGATAACAACTCTAAATCATGTGTCACATAGTTCTCCTCATGCCTTCTTAAATTTCTTGAGATGTAAGCGATCACTTGACCGTCTTGCATCAAGACTCTGCCTAAGCCCTCCTTGGATGCGTCAATGTATACTAAGAAGTCCTCGCCCATGTCAGGGACCTTTAGTATCAACGCTTTTATCAACAACTCCTTGAGCCTTCGAAATGATTCTGTACATTTATCGGTCCAAACAAACTTCTTGTTCTTCTTCTGCAATTCCGTAATTAGATTTGCTATCTTTGAGAAACCCTCGACGAACCGTTGATAGTATCTTGCTAAAACCATGAAGCTACGCAATTCTGGGACATTCGTCAGCGTAGGCCATTCCATAATAGCCTCAACCTTTGATGGATCCATAGAGATACCTTCGCCGGAGATGACATGCCCTAAATAGTGAATCTTCGATTGATAAAACGAGCATTTCGACAGCTTCCCAAACAATTTGTTCTCTCATAGACACTGTAGTACCAAGCACAAGTGTTCATCATGTTCTTCCATCGTCTGAGAATATATCAAAATATCATCAATGAATACTTGAACAAAATTGTCCAAGTATTCACAGAACACCCCATTCATCAAGCTCATGAATACCCCTGGGGTGTTTGTCAGTCCAAATGGTAAAATAGTAAACTCGTAATGTCCAAACCTAGTCTTAAATGTAGTCTTAGGAATGTCTTCCTCCTTGATTCGTAACTGGTGATACCCTGATATCAAGTCGATCTTCAAGAACACTGTCAGTCCCGTCATCTGATCAAACATATTATCTATCCTTGGAAACAGGTACTGGTTTTTGATCGTTTCCTTGTTCAATTGACAGTAGTTAATGCAGAGTCTCCATGACCCATCCTTCTTCCATATGAAAATAACAGGCACACCCCATGGTGACACACTTGGACATATAATTCCTACGTCCAACGAATCCTTCAATTTCATTTTCAACTCCTTTAATTCAGGGGTCGACATATGATAAGGCATTCTTTCTATCAGTTTAGTTCATAGTTTTAGGTCGATGGTAAATTCCAATTCCCTCTCTGACGGAAACCCTAGTAACTTCTCTAGGAAGACGTATGCAAATTATCATACTACTGGAAGGTCTTCTATCCCTTCTTCCATGACCTTTTTGTTCAACGTAAGGATCACATATAGCTTGCATCCCTTGCGCATGCTCTTCCGTAGCTATAGGAAAGAGATGAACCTTAGGGAAACTCCCTAGTTCCTATCTAAAATGACATGTCTATGTCCCTCATTATTAACCAAACTCAATCATTTCATCTTACAGTTCAATATTGCCTCATGCGATTCCAACCAATCCATACTGATCACAACGTCACAAGATCTTAATATCGTGACATACAGGTTTGACTTCATGAAAAATTATCTGAGGTTAAGGATACAACCCGCAACCTTTCCTCCAACCTTCTGTTTGGCTCCCAAATCCATTTCTATGTATTTAAACTCATCCTGTTCGACT
>JASDQU010028532.1:28554-39555 GCA_032191745.1 Picea mariana
AACAAGTTATTATCTCCTCCCGATTTCGGACATCCGGATTTGAGCTGAGTAGCGTAAGACTTGTCTAGAGTGAAGTCTGGCTGCCCATTTCCACTTTGGTTGTAAAGCCTCTGCCTGAAACTTGTGCATCGAGATAGGCCGATGGTGTGACTCCCTGGGTAATTAGCATTTGCATCTACATTTCAATACTTCATAATCTCTACCTAAAATTGAATGCTACAAAATGAATTGAATGTAATACATATTATGAGGATGCAGTTAAATACAATATATATATACCTGAAAGGGCCACCAAGTCTACCTCATGCAGACCTTGTAGTTTAAACTTGGTAGTAAGAGTCTGGAGAGTTGAGTTGGGCTGTGGGATATTGTTGTTGGATCCACTCAAACTTGCACTCTTCGAGTCTCTCCTCCCCAGTAAAACTTCCCAGCCCAGACCTCCTCTCTGATTTTTATACAGGATTTACTGGGCACTTAGATTTACACATCACTAGGCATTGCATTATAATTTACTCCTATATTCTTGGCTTGGAAACCAGCACTAGCAAATATGTATGTATGTTCTTTTCAATGAATGAAATATTGACTAGTAAAGAGATTGATATGYAATTTATTACCAGGACCACTGAGTCACGAGCTGAAATAGCAAGAATATCTGCACAGGATACAGTTTTTGGGCACGCCTKCTCCAGTKCACTCTTTATCTGATCAACGACYTYRAATCCTCTGGCAGAGTTTCTGTTGGGATTCGATCTCTTCTCACTCACAATGCTTCCACTGTYATCCAGTAGCAAAGATGCATCGCACCCCTATCATACACGCACATACATACATTTTATTGTTAGGAATTCATGAGTAGTCAATGCTAATATCAACCTGCATGACAAAAATAATAAGGATGACCTTGACAAAGCAATCATGGAAATGAAGCCTGAGTAAAGACGCTGCCATTCGAGTTTCCTTCATCACGGCCTTCTGTACTACTGATGCCACTATTTGCTCGGCCCTGGGACATGACTTGGCATAATAATGTGGAATCAAACTACTGACAGGATAATGACCCGGATGAGGCAGAGGATGGCCAAATGAGACCGATATGAAGAATGCCTGCAGCGAACAAACTAGCTGCAATAGAGTGAGACGGCGCCAAATAGTGTTGGCCATGATTCTTGTTGGTCTTTCTGTCTATCAAATCTATGAATCTAAAGGAAGAACAACGGCGATATGTATGGGATTGGATTGCATGTCTGAGATTGGAATGTTATTTATAGCATGTGTGCATAGACAGTCCTCCGCATTTCATGAATGGAAAAATCGGTCGAGGAATGCGACAGAAGAAGACAGATCAACTACTCCACTCCAGTATGATGGAGGATGGATTAAAGTATCATCAAATCAACACCAACTTTGATATCTGCATACTGTCACCATATATTTTCTTGTCCGATATTGCTGTTGGCTATTTAACTATTTAACTAGCACAGCCACAAAGTGGCTGGTGAACGCAGGCGATGCTTCCTCCCTGACAGCTGAAACGGATGGCCCATACGCGTGGGATTACTGCTTCAAAGAGGAGCAAGATGCCGATCCAGAAGAAATGTACTACGGACGAGGACCCATTCAACTAATCGGGTGATATATCCTGTACATCTAAGTTTTATTAATTCGTTTTCAATTCTGCACACACATTAGGAAAAGCCAAATACAGTTTTAGTCTAATGCCCGTATCGCTTTGTGACCAAAAAGAGCAACTACGAAGCTGCCGGTAAAGCGTTAGGGCACGATCTGATAAACAACCCGGGCATTGTGGCGTCCAATCTCACCATTTCGTTTAAGACGGGCATTGTGGCGTCCAATCCCACCATTTCGTTTAAGAGGGCGGTCTGGTTCTGGATGCCCACGCAGTCTCCGAAGCCTTCCCCACACTGTGATGATTGGAAAATGGAGTCCGTCAGGCAGTGATACGGCCGCGGGCAGAGTGTTGGGATATTGAGTGGTGACCAACATAATTAACGGCGGGGTGGAATGCGGGAGAGGCAGCCACCCAAATGAAAAGGACCCTATCGGTTTTTACAAGGTATATGGTGACATTCTCGGTGCGAGCTAGGGATCGAACGTCGACCACTGCGATACTTAGAGGTCTTTCGGAGATTAATCTGAAGTTCAACTCAATTCATATTATGTGAATTTAAACGCAAATAGAGTTGAGGAACTCTAAAACTTAATTTCAAATGTGGTAATTCCAAAGGTTAATCAGTTAAATGTGGCAATCATATGGTGGTACAATAATTTCTTAATATGATTAAGTAAATGTTAAAAAGTAAACATGTTAAATGATGCATTCAAAAATACAAGGAAGTTATGAAAAGTAAATCACATTCATTGATTTGGGAGGACGACTAAAAATATGCCAGCGTCTTTAATTGTTAGCCATCATATTAAAATTTTAGATTAAAAGGTGATTAATTGTACCATCTCCAATAAATATACACCTTTCGACGTAATAAATAGGAAAAAACATACCATTCCCCATCTCCAATGGTTGCCAATGGTCACCCCTCCTCTTTTCTTTTCATATAAAATGAGAAGCGAAAAAGGCAAAATATTTTTAATTGGACTCGCAAACCACTCCAATACTCTAGATGCTTCAACCTAATCTAATTCCACTCAAAGTGTTTTTAATAGCAAGGGCTCATAATCATGTTTCTTTTCATTTTATTTAGTTAGGTTATTAAAATTATTCTTTTATTGTTTTTTATTAAAAAAAAAAATTCCACAAGTTCCATAGTAACACATGTTCCATGGTGAATAATAATTAAATGAAAAATAAATTATATGTCAGTTGCATGATAAGAGTGTTTATATATATATATATATATATATAAACAATTTGTTTAAATAAAAAATAAATCATATGATGATTGCATTGTAAGTGTTTTTTAATTTATTTATCCACATGTTAATTTATCCATTACTTGGAGTAGACGCTAAAGCAGCGAAGTCTCTTTAGTTCTAGTAGGTACCTTTAATTGCAAATATTTATTTATATGTGCACAATATATTATTGTAAATATTTGTTTATATTTGCACAATACTAGACCATATCTAGGTCACTTTTTAGGATTCGCGTTCGTTCTGTCTCCGGGCCCTCTTCCTTGCTTTGGCCTTACACTCAAGTTTTTCCTCTCTTTAGTTCTAGTAGGTACCTTTAATTGAAAATATTTATTTATATGTGCACAATATATTATTGTAAATATTTGTTTATATTTGCACAATACTAGACCATATCTAGGTCACTTTTTAGGATTGGCGTTCGTTCTGTCTCCGGGCCCTCTTCCTTGCTTTGGCTTTACATTCAAGTTTTTCCTTTGGAATTTTTAATCTCATGGGTTTGATGGTTATCAACACGTCTAGAAACATTCCAACCTTATACATGATGTGAGATCAAGTTGTTGTGAGACAATGCACTATTTTAATCCCATGGTTCTCTTTCATTCTCCCATGGGCCCTCTCTTGCTTTGGCTATGAACTCAAGTTTTGAGAGGGGATTTATTAATCCCATGAGTTTATTGGTTATACCAGGGTTAGAAACATTCTAACCTTTTACAAGATGTGAGATCAAGGCGCTGTGAGAAAATGTACTAGTTTTTATCCACATTATGTATATATATTTTTGTTTTTTTGGATTAAAATAATAAAATTGTACAAAATACATGAAATTTAAGAGTTGCATAATCTTCGAAATAATTGATGATCTCACAATATTTCGAGTGAATATACATGTTACATCCCATACTTTCAGTGTTGACGCGACTTGTTCTTTTTCCTGCCTACAACAAACCAAAAAAGGCCATCTTTTTCAACATTCTTTTATTTACATCCTGACTTTCCTACTGACATATAAATAGAGTTGAGGAAATCTAAAAGTTAATTTCAAATTTGGTAATTCCAAAGGTTAATTAGTTAAATGTGGCAATCATATGGTGGTACAATAATTTCTTAATATGATTAGGAAAATGTTAAAAAGTAAACAGGTTAACTGATGCATTCAAAAATACAAGGAAGTTATGAAAAGTAAATCACATTCATTGATTTTGGAGGACGACTAAGAATATCCTAACTGATGCATTCAAAAATACAAGGAAGTTATGAAAAGTAAATCACATTCATTGATTTGGGAGGACGACTAAGAATATCCCAGCATCTTTAATTGTTAGCCATCAGATTAGAATTTTAGATTAAAAGGTGATTAATTGTGCCATCTCCAATAGATATACGCCTTTCGACGTAATAAATGGAAAAAAGCATACCACTCCCCCACCAACTTTCCCTCTCAATGGAAAAAAGCATACCACTCCCCCACCAACTTTCCCTCTCTGTTATTGAGTTGACAACTTATCTTGAAAACTACTCCCATGCATATATTAATCTTACCGAGTCATCACTCGAAATGATTCCAATGGCTAATGTTGTAGGTTAAACATTGTTCGTTTTGGTTGTTATGTGTTTTTGGTTGTTTTCCAGTTATATGTTCTGGTCATATTTGTTCAAAATTTAGTGAGAAATTGTTGGATCTGTAGAATTGAATGGTTAATTTTGTTTAATTCAAGTGTTTTGAAGATTTTTCAATACACTGAATCTATTTTTACATTAATGTCACCAAATTCCGAGTTAAAAAAACTAAATTTAGCACAAAGTAATGTCACCAAATTTGGACCAAAAAAAAACCAAAACATAAACAGTTAAACAACCCCCTAATGCTAATGGAGTAGGCTAATTCGGGAGCAAACAGACCCGCTTTTTAGGCCAAAAAATGGCCTGAATTCGGTCTTCAGAGATAGCCTGAATTTCGCACTATCAAAATTCCATGCATTTCAAAACCTTACCCCAATTGACCAAAACTCTCGATTGACCAAAAATTTAAAACTGCAATGCCCAAAAACCTAACTAAAAAAACACTCAAAAGGAAAAATTGCTCCAGTGTTAACCTACTCGAATGCTAATTAAAATATCTGTTACAAATAAAACACAAATAGAAAATATAGCTTCAATCTTCTCTATCAGTATCATTTAGCTTTTCTGTAGAGATATAAATCTCTTGGTTTGTTTTTGTGCACAAGTGGCAAGCCGAGTGACGAAAGTTTCAACGGCTCGTGCACCGGCTTGAGTGACATCGTGAAGTGGACAGTCCCCGCCGCTGTTTATTGTTTTGTATTCAGTGTATATATAATTCAAGTTCCTATTAGTTGTTGCCAACGGTCACACCTCCTCTTTTCTTTTCATATAAAATGAGAAGCGAAAAAGGCAAAATATTTTTAATTGGACTCGCAAACCACTCCAATACTCTACATGCTTCAACCTAATCTAATTCCACTCATAGTGTTTTTAATAGCAAGGGCTCATACTCATGTTTCTTTTCATTTTATTACGTTAGATTATTAAAATTATTCTTTTATTGTATTTTATTAAAAAAAAATCCGCAAGTTCCATAGTAACACATGTTCCATGAAAAATAAATTATATGTCAGTTGCATGATAAGAGTGTTTATATATATATATATATAAACAATTTGTTTAAATAAAAAATAAATTATATGATGATTGCATTGTAAGTGTTTTTTAATTTATTTATCCACATGTTAATTTATCCATTACTTGGAGTACAAGCTAAAGCAGCGAAGTCTCTTTAGTTCTAGTAGGTACCTTTAATTGCAAATATTTATTTATATGTGCACAATATATTATTGTAAATATTTGTTTATATTTGCACAATACTAGACCATATCTAGGTCACTTTTTAGGATTGGCGTTCGTTCTGTCTCCGGGCCCTCTTCCTTGCTTTGGCTTTACATTCAAGTTTTTCCTTTGGAATTTTTAATCTCATGGGTTTAATGGTTATCAACACGTCTAGAAACATTCCAACCTTATACATGATGTGAGATCAAGTTGTTGTGAGACAATGCACTATTTTAATCCCATGGTTCTCTTTCATTCTCCCATGGGCCCTCTCTTGCTTTGGCTATGAACTCAAGTTTTGAGGGGGGATTTATTAATCCCATGAGTTTATTGGTTATACCAGAGTTTATTGGTTATACCACGGTTAGAAATATTCTAACCTTTTACAAGATGTGAGATCAAGGCGCTGTGAGAAAATGTACTAGTTTTTATCCACATTATGTGTATATATTTTTGTTTTTTGGATTAAAATAATAAAATTGTACAAAATACATAAAATTTAAGAATTACGTAATCTTCGAAATAATTGATGATCTCACAATATTTCGAGTGAATATACATGTTACATCCCATACTTTCAGTGTTGACGCGACTTGTTCTTTTTCCAGCCTACAACAAACCAAAAAAGGCCATCTTTTTCAACATTCTTTTATTTACATCCCGACTTTCCTACTGACATATAAATAGAGTTGAGGAAATCTAAAAGTTAATTTCAAATTTGGTAATTCCAAAGGTTAATTAGTTAAATGTGGCAATCATATGGTGGTACAATAATTTCTTAATATGATTAGGCAAATGTTAAAAAGTAAACAGGTTAACTGATGCATTCAAAAATACAAGGAAGTTATGAAAAGTAAATCACATTCATTGATTTGGGAGGACCACTAAGAATATCTCAGCATCTTCAATTGTTAGCCATCAGATTAGAATTTTAGATTAAAAGGTGATTAATTGTGCCATCTCCATTAGATATACGCCTTTCGACGTAATAAATAGAAAAAAGCATACCATTCCCCCACAAACTTTCCCTCTATGTTATTGAGTTGACAACTTATCTTGAAAACTACTCCCATGCATATATTAATCTTACCGAGTCATCACTCGAAATGATCCAATGGCTAATGTTGTAGGTTAAACATTCTTCGTTTTGGTTGTTTTCCAGTTATATGTTCTGGTCATATTTGTTCAAAATTTAGTGAGAAATTGTTGGATCTGTAGAATTGAATGGTTAATTTTGTTTAATTCATGTGTTTTGAAGATATTTCAATACACTGAATCTATTTTTACATTAATGTCACCAAATTCCGAGTTAAAAAAACTAAATTTATCACAAAGTAATGTCACCAAATTTGGACCAAAAAAAAACCAAAACATAAACAGTTAAACAACCCCCTAATGCTAATGGAGTAGGTTAACTCGGGAGCAAACAGACCCGCTTTTCAGGTCAAAAAAGGGCCTGAATTCGGTCGAATTTTCAGAGGTAACCTGAGTTTAACACTATCAAAATTCCATGCATTTCAAAACCTTACCTCAATTGACCAAAGTTCTGAATTGACCAAAAATTTAAAACTACAATGCCCAAAAACCTAACTAAAAAACACTCCAAAGTTCTGAATTGACCAAAAATTTAAAACTACAATGCCCAAAAACCTAACTAAAAAACACTCAAAGGGAAAAAACACTCGTGGGTTAGCCTACTCCAATGCTAATTAAAATATCTGTTACAAATAAAACACAAACAGAAGATATAGCTTCAATCTTCTCTATCAGTATCATTTAGCTTTTCTGTAGAGATATAAATCTCTTGGTTTGTTTTTGTGCACAAGTGGCAAGCCGAGTGACGAAAGTTTCAACGGCTCGTGGCACCGGCTTGAGTGACATCGTGAAGTGGACAGTCGCCGCCGCTGTTTATTGTTTTGTATTCAGTGTATATATAATTCAAGTTCCTATTAGTTGTTGCCAACGGTCACCCCTCCTCTTTTCTTTTCATATAAAATGAGAAGCGAAAAAGGTAAAATATTTTTAATTGGACTCGCAAACCACTCCAATACTCTACATGCTTCAACCTAATCTAATTCCACTCATAGTGTTTTTAATAGCAAGGGCTCATAGTCATGTTTCTTTTCATTTTACTACGTTAGATTATTAAAATTATTCTTTTATTGTTTTTTATTAAAAAAAAAATGCACAAGTTCCATAGTAACACATGTTCCATGGTGAATAATAACTAAATGAAAAATAAAGTATATGTCAGTTGCATGATAAGAGTGTTTATATATATATATATATTTAAATAAAAAATAAATTATATGATGATTGCATTGTAAGTGCTTTTTAATTTATTTATCCACATGTTAATTTATCCATTACTTGGAGTACAAGCTAAAGCAGCGAAGTCTCTTTAGTTCTAGTAGGTACCTTTAATTGCAAATATTTATTTATATGTGCACAATATATTATTGTAAATATTTGTTTATATTTGCACAATACTAGACCATATCTAGGTCACTTTTTAGGATTCGCGTTCGTTCTGTCTCCGGGCCCTCTTCCTTGCTTTGACTTGACACTCAAGTTTTTCCTCTCTTTAGTTCTAGTAGGTACCTTTAATTGCAAATATTTATTTATATGTGCAAAATATATTATTGTAAATATTTGTTTATATTTGCACAATCTAGACCATATCTAGGTCACTTTTTAGGATTCACGTTCGTTCTGTCTCCGGGCCCTCTTCCTTGCTTTGGCTTTACACTCAAGTTTTTCCTTTGGAATTTTTAATCTCATGGGTTTGATGGTTATCAACACGTCTAGAAACATTCCAACCTTCTACACGATGTGAGATCAAGTTGTTGTGAGACAATGCACTATTTTAATCCCATGGTTCTTTTTCATTCTCCCATGGGCCCTCTCTTGCTTTGGCTATGAACTCAAAAAGTTTTGAGGGGGGATTTATTAATCCCATGAGTTTATTGGTTATACCAGGGTTAGAAATATTCTAACCTTTTACAAGATGTGAGATCAAGGCGCTGTGAGAAAATGTATTAGTTTCTATCCACATTATGTGTATATATTTTTGTTTTTTGGATTAAAATAATAAAATTGTACAAAATACATGAAATTTAAGAATTACATAATCTTCAAAATAATTGATGATCTCATAATATTTCGAGTGAATATACATGTTACATCCCATACTTTCAGTCTTGATGCGACTTGTTCTTTTTCTTGCCTACAACAAGCCAAAAAAGGCCATCTTTTTCAACATTCTTTTATTTACATCCCGACTTTCCTACTGACATATAACATAAACTTGTAGATAATTGTTCTATCTTTTTACAAAACACAAAAAGAGTGACTATCAGAAGAGGTTGTTTTAGAAGCGGAATTCCATCACTTGTGTTTCTACTCCATCGAAATATTCATAGACCCTAAAGGCTCTAGAGGGAAGAAGCATAGCCTCTTTTGACAGTGCATCTTCCTTCTCATTAAGTTCCCTAAGGACGTGGTGAAATGATATCCATTTGAAAGGCTGATATGTTAATTTGATGTCTCTCATTATTGGGGTCAATCTTATGTCTTGGAATTCAATTTTTTGTCCCTCCGAATCAATCACCAACTTGGAATCACCCATCACTTGGAGTTTTTTGACATCCTTTGCTTTGGTTTTTTATGAAAGAGTCCAATGGCCAATCAACTCAACTTTGTTGTTCGATCCCTAGCCAGGAGCATATCTAATAAAAAAGTAACGTGAATGATTGAAATACAATACAACTCTCACTCCACACTTTGGAGGGTCACCTTGATTTGCCCCATCAAAGTACCCCCAAGGTATATCATAGTCAATGGAAGAATTGGGTTACGGGGGATTGTTTCTTTCACATCTTCGTTAAAATCTACTTCTTGGTTGAGAGTTATGAGAGTTGTTATTTCCGGTTGTATTTGCTTATCCTTGAAAGTATCTGAATTACGAGCCCATCATATACTAGAGAAAAAAAAACTTGGGAGGTTGGCATAAAGCTTGACAGACCTGTCCATTGCCCATTCTTTGAGATTTTCATCCAGGCTTCCCTTGTTCCATCTTGTCTTGGGATCTAATTCTTCTTTGATCAACTTCATCACTTGGGCTGCATAAGGACAAAATATAAATAAATGATCTATGTATTCTGAATCATTCTTGCAAAGAATATAACAGTTGGGTTCACAACATCCTCTCTTTATATAGTTATCCAAATTGAGGAGTTTATTGTTTAAGGCCAACCAGAGAGCAATTTTGCATCTAGTGGGAGCTTTGGATTTCCACAACAGGCCCCACCACCATTTTTGGGGACCTATAAAACAATCTTCCTCCCAAGCATTATAGCCCAGCTTCACAGAAAAGGTTCCACAGGGTAATGAAATTTTCACATAACATGCCTATAAAAGACCTCCATTCTTCCGCTAAAGCATCAGTGAGTCTCAAAGACTCCTCATATCTCTAACTACATCTTCCTCTGGGCTGTGGGTCACCCACACTTATATATTTTAGACTAATGATATTTTGGGTCCTTAACTCTCTAATCGGAGGGTCAAAGAGATTGTAGTTTTGTCCTAATCCAAGCCAGGAATCCTCCCCCAAACGTATACTTCGGCCATTCCCAACTTTCCAAAATATCCACCCCCACACCATATTGAATTCTTCGACCAATGTCTTCCATATAATTGATTCTTTTGATGACTTGGAAGGAACTTTAAACCACTAAGCAATGTTCATGTTGGGGAAGTATTTTGAATTCATAACTCGAACCCAAAGGGAGTTTCCTTTCATGATCCTCCATAGATTTCTTCCAGCTAGAGCCTTTACAAATAAAATAATATCCTTAAGGCCCCAACCAACTAGCTCTTTTGGAAGGGTAATTGAGGACCATTTTGCAAGATGGATGCCTCGTTTTTTCCTTTTGACCTGCCCAAAGATATTCAAAGCTAAGTTTTGTAATATTTACTAGCACTTCTTTTGGAATGGATGCTATGGAATTCCAATAGACATGGATACTTTCCAAAATGAATTTAAGTAATAATAGCATTCCTCCCCTTGATAGGAGCATGTTTATCCATACATAAATCTTCGATTCAATTTTCCCGACTAGCCAATCCTAATCGTTTCTTTTGTAGTAGTCGAGCTTAAGGTAAAATCTGAGATACTTGAAGCCCTCATTTAGGGTTTTTTTTGTGTTGGAATGATATTGGAGAAGGAGCTTGTTTCTTCATCCAAGCACATATGAAAGATAGATA
>JASDQU010028536.1:12343-23744 GCA_032191745.1 Picea mariana
TCATCCATTGCCAACAAGTTTTGTTGCATTGGTACACTTTCTTCAAAGTTCGATAAGAAGGTTTCTAATGGATTCAGACCATCAAAGGTGGGTAAGTTACTTACTGTTGTGACAATCCAACGTACTTCCCTGGTTAATATAGCACATCTCCTTGTAGATAATTCATACATTTTGTTTTTCCAGTTCTCCATTCTGAGTCTGATGAACATGCAATGTCACTTCGCCAAATTATATTTACATCCACCATAGGATTAATGTAATACTACTCTGTGGCTGTTAATTTGTATATGTTTTCCAGTTCATATGAGCAGACTTCTTCTCTGATGAGATCAATGTATCATAGACCTTCATTAGGATCTAACGGTGTGATGACCCTAAGGCCATCTCTTTCAAACGTCATTCATCTTTTCTTTAAATTGACCACAGTGGAATTATTGAAATCCCAATCAATTCCTAACAACGCAGGATAAGGACAACTATCATAAACTATCTCAATTACCTCAAAGTCTGAAAACGTCCTTACTCCATCGATGTCCATAAGGACCTATTCCAATCTGCCAAAGGGGCTTATTGCCTGTTGATTAACCATCCTGAGACTGATAGGGGAATATATCAAATTAGGTTTTCCCATCAGTGCCCAGGTTTGATTCTTCATGACATTGACCTTCGATCAACTTGCGTAGATTTGATAAGAATAGTGAAAGATATGTTATACCTATGCATAGAAATAATTTTTGGACTAACAAGTGGATGCAGAATCCTAGAAAGAAATGCTTGTAGGTTAGCTACCATGATCCTAGCACGCAGTACAGGAAAGGTTGGGAATCATTTAAAAGAAAGATAGGATTAGCCCTCTATTATAGTGGCAGAAAAATGGGACATCTTGATAAGGAATGCCTTGGGAGAAGACATAGTTGTCTTTGTTGCAAAGCTATGGACCATGAAGTATTGGATTTCCCTAGAATGATTTCTAAGCTTGAATAAATGAACATGAGACAAGAAAACCCTAAGGCAAAACCGAAAACTATGATTATGGCAGAACCCTAGAAAGAATCAGAGAAATTATTGCTACAGATGAAAGAAAACTTGAATGATCACCAACATATCAGCCTATCAAATGTATTCAAAGAAAAAGAATGCATTGAAGTAAGAATATGAGACTTTGACATTCACTGTGTTCTGGATGAGGAAACACAGGTGAATATCATGACATAAAGAACTTGGGAATCTATAGGAAGGCCTGCTATGATTCCTTCATTAGGAGGAATAGGAATATTCAAAGGAAAGCTGATAAACCTATGTGGAAAGCTCGCCCAGATACCTATGAATGCCAATGGGACTTCGACAAAGGAGAATTTTGAGATTGTTAAATTTGTTGAGAACAATTCCCCATTTACCATGTTACTAAGAAAACCTTGGATTGAAAGAGATCATGCCAGAAGGAAATAAGAAGAAGAAGTTTTAGAGCAGAAGAAGCAAGAGTTAAAAGATTTTATGACTAGAAGGATCACACACTTGATTGAAGAACAAAAGAACAGATCGAAGCTATTTATCACCAAAGACTTGGATGTTGAAGTTGTAAGAACACTAAAAGACCCACAGAATATTGAAGTACCTATTCCTGATAAAGAAGAAGTATCAACCTCAAATCTTAGGAAATAATATCAATAGCGCGAAGTAACTATGCCAAAAGCGGATAAGAATCAGAATGGGAAAAGGAATACCAAGACAAAACTCATTGGGAAGAAAGCTAGAAAGCTAAGTAAGAAGAGAGCTAAGATAAAAAAGTTACAGAAGGTTCTAGAGGGAACTTTGCAGAGGGAACATTTGCAAAATTGGAGCTTCGTCGGAATACTAGAACATCGTCACATGGCACTTCGCCATGGCGAATCAATATAGTCGTTGGGAACAATATTACCGTTCGGCTAACCCTCTGAACGGGTAGAAAGTCATTTATGATTCACCACTAGACCATTGGACCACGTCGTAATGGACAGAATAGCGTTAATGAAGGTTTCTCACTCGTTGCAAGAGATATGTTCTCGAGTTATCTATTTATCATGTCGCGCCATGCACCAAGAACACTTTTTCTAACCGTGAATCTGAGCCCGCAGACTAGTTTATTTTACACAGTGATCATTGCGTTATTGTCCTCTATCCCATTGAAATGCTTAAGTTACTCCTTGAACCCAAGATTTCCAACCCTGAGCATGTATGTCAGACGAGTTTAGCACTACAGATAAAGTTTTCGAAGAAGTTCTCATTGACCTCATGACTGAATGAATAATGTCGATGTTTGCAGGTATACAAGCATCATCGATGAGAGGACTGCAAGCCTCTCCATCTACTACTCGCGGATATGGATCATCCCAAACCTCAACAGAAAAGAGAACCAAGCACAAATACTATCAAGAAAATGCAAAGTTGATTCCAACCATATTTCTCAATTACATCCCACCTTTGGTTGGTGTGGTGAATCATTCTAGTGTTATAAGATATTTTGAGTACACCATGGTCACTGTGTACCTCCCGAAGGGGATACACATAGTTTGAACAGAGCAGGATAAGATCACGACATTTAAGTTCAACGAATTCAACCTCAGAGATCACAAGATCTATGGTATGCTCGCCCTGTACAAGTACCTAACTAGAATGAAGGGGAAGAATTCAAAGATAATTCCCCAGTCGTGGACAATGAACCTTGCACAGTCCACCCTGTTGAATGTCATGAAGATCCCACAACTTCGGAATACACCAGGAAGTAAATGCATGTGTTAAGCTGCTATTGTCGTGTTACCATGGCAACTACTTATGGCTAGACCACCGCATTACAGTTGACCCAAAGCTGATCCACAGGATCACAGGACTGAGTATACAAGGACCCGACCCGTAGGACTTTTATCCAGAAAAAGCCGCAGATTGCACACTATCACAAAAGATGAAGGATATATATGACGATGTTGAGAAGGGAACAAGAGGATACAAGGTAGCTTCCATCCAAAGTGGCATAGTGCACCTATCATGTCAACTGATAGCTGGAAAGTTAGTAAGGAAGAACCGACCTACACAGGTCACCGACTTCGTCATTGACCTCGCAGGGAAGTGTGTGAAAGGACTACAGATGAACTGGGTGAAGTACCTAGTTAACCAATTGGAACTAGACTACCAAGAAGCAAAGGATCAGGGTTATGAATTTCATTTTAGCTCGCTCCTGATCCTCATTACATTTGTTTCCTGGGAGATTCCGGAAGGTGCGACCTTCCCAGACATAGATTCGTTTGAACTGCTTTCTATGAAGTTCGCTACCCTTTGTTATTTAAGTGATATGAACAAACAATGGCAATTGAATATTGTGTTTCATACATATTACCTCCATCTAAAGAGATCCATCGAATCTAAGCCTCACATGACTCCTAATACCCTACAAAGATACCTACCCCTGATGAAGTTCAGCACAGATCGACACTTCATCTACATTACAGCATGAGAAGATGAACATAAAGAGTAGCTCCAGCCATATTATAAGCTTATAGAAGAAGACCTTGAGGAGATCACTAAGGAATGGTCTACTAACCTCCTTATCCCCACCAACCCTACAGATATATCTGATCTTGACGTCCCAGAGGACATTCATAAAGAACAAAATACACCCAACAAGACTAAGGAGGTCCAAAATTTAAGCAACACCTCATGAAAGACTGCTTCAATGCCACCTGACCGAGGGGTGATGACGAAGTAGAATTTGAATAGAAGCCAGGCAAAGTAACACCGCCCAGAGACAAGGTTTACCCCTTTAATAAGAGGAAGGTTCCCCCCCTAAAACCTTCTTCCTAGAAGAAATTGAAAGCCAGCATGACCAAGATGTAGACTGTTCTCACCTCTGATGATTTTGACTTCATCATAGCAGCCCTGAACGACGCTTCACTGGAAATAATAGAGAAACAANGTACAACAGGCCCTTCAGTCCAGCCATGCAGTCTCCACTACACTCCTTCCATCGGGAGAACCAGAGTTGGGAGATGAGCCAACCCAACTCCACAGACTAGCTGATACAGTCGAAGCTTTCCTTCGACGAGAACAAGAAGAAATAGAAAAATCCACCCAGGCCTTGAAGCAAGTGCAAGGAGTACTCATAGAACAACACAATACTGCAAAACAAGAAAATATTGCTCTCCAAGCGAAGTTCGATGAATAAAAATCACAGATGCAACAAGAAAAAGAACAGTTTCTCGCGGAGCAACTCGAAGTGAAAGAAGTGAACAATAGATCACTTCGCTCTATGATAGTCTTATAATTAAAGGTAGAGGAATGAGTCACGCAACAAGTCAAGAAGCTTGCAGAAGCTATCCAGCAGCTACAACAACACATAGCAGACTTAGAGCTCTACACATTGCTCGAGACTCCGCAGGATGTAAGGGATCAAAGAGAAGCAACTGCCTGGAGCACAGTTGAAAGGATAAAATCCCTTGCCATGGAATGCAAGAAACTAAGTAATCATAGTGCCCATATGTATGAGCAACTCACTGAGAACCCAAAATTGCAGACACTAAAGTCACAGCTCCAGGAAGCAAAGAAGCAAGAAGAGACAATACAGGCATAGTTGAAGCCCCTGTCAGTTGTGGAAAAAATGAAGTGATCCCAAGAGAAACACACCACCCAACAATAGATCCATACTATCCAAAGTAGAGTTATGGAAGTAACACAATGACTCCAACCTGTACAAGATAAGGCTTACCAATTTTTCACAGAGGTCGAAGGCCAAGGAGTAGAACTCGAGCAAGTTGTCACTACAGCTAAACAATGCTTGGAGAGACCTGTCAATGATGCAATCATCCAAGAGTTCACTGAACAAGAGGTTGTGGCATAACAAGTCAAAGAAGCTCGAGCCACTCTTGAGGATTTTGAGGCAGAACTACCCAGATCAGAGTGACTCGGGACTAGTCACAGGTGAGTGTTGGGGGCATGTTGTCCCCTGACCAAGTTTTGGGATATCCTTGGTAATGTTTGACCTATTTTGGGACTTTGATAGCCTGTCGAAGGAGGAGCACAAGAAGAAGCAAAGATCATGGGATCTTGAACCCTTTTTGGGTCCTTTTTGGGATTTGGGATTATGTAATGGGTGTGGGGATGTCGGCCCATGGGTTTACCCATGTTTAGGCCTATTTTGTAAAGTATAAATAGATGTCTAGGCAATGTAATGCATGCGCAGATAGGCATATATATCTGTGTGATATTGGACTAAGTGCTAAGTATGGATTGTAGATGCTTTGTGCATACTATGTGAGATTTGCAGAGCTATGTGCAAGTAATTGTAAGAAGGCTTGTTACTGTACCCTAACTCGAAGAAGGAGGATTTGGATGAGTGTGCACAGATCTCTTGTCTTCTATGGAGTAGGATTTTGATGCTATGTGCCTGTAATAATCTTCACTGAAGATAATAAAGAAGAAGAGTTGGTGGATGTAGTCCCAGGGTGGGGGTGAACCGCGTACATGTTGTGTTGATATGTTTTGTGTGATATGTTGATGTGTTTATGTCCTTACTTTCTAAGTGCTTTCATACATATAGATAGTTATGTTTATGCTTTGTGATAACAATGTATATGGATGTTAGATCTGACCTATGTGAATGTGCTTGGTGTTTGAATCTGCTAGATATAATCTAGCTCTTTATGATAAGTGATTAGATGCATCAGATCTGAATGAATGATGTGATGCTCTATTTTATCTGCCGAGTAGATCATGGTCAAATATTGATGAACTGTTAGTGCTAAGTGCTCTCTTAAGTGTCAGAATCACAGATCTGTGTTCCAACTAAGGTTGCAGACATCTGAGTCCTGCAACTACCCCTTCCTCTACCTCGAGTGAGACTTCATTTGCTTCACAGGTGTTGTTGAAAGGGATGGTAATTAGGGTTTTTTTGGTGTGTTGTTGTAGCGTTGAACCCTAGGTTTGTCCTTGTGCCAACAATGAACTTATTCTAAGTCCTAAATCCCAGAAGAGATAACGCTTTAAGAAGCACAAGAGAGACCCAAAGTAATCGGGTTTGCAAGAGAAAGTTCAAAGGCTGAAACCTTTGAACATTGACAAAAATATTCCAAGGAAGAAGAAGTCAAAATCTCATGAGGAGGAGTGACACCAACCATCAGATCGGTTGTGGGGAGGAGCCTAGACCATTATATCAGTGTCCAGCGAATAAAGGAAGTGAAAAGGAGAGGAACAGATCCCATCTGTCGGATATGAGAGAAAAGGACAACAACTGTCTGATCAAGGTAAAGTGCATGAACGATAATTCCTTTAAGTGCACAGGAGAATGGATTTGCTGAAGTCCCGAAGTCCCAAAGTAATTTGGGACTATCCATCGTCAAGGAGGAAAGGTGGCGTGATATCTAAAGATGCATAAATTTTTGGACAAGGAGGAGGTGAAATAGCCGAAACAAATCTTGGGTGTCAATTGCCGAGAGATGCGTGTCAAAATATATGAGATTTTGGGAAATCTCACTTCGGAGAAAACTCAACTACGGAGTGTGACAAACTTCTGAAGCCCTGAAGGCTGAAGTAAATCACAACCATTCACTGTGGAGGACATGTGGAGGAAGATTGTGTATTTTGGGTGAAATCACTCTGGTAGAAACAAGTGCATAGGAGTTTGAAACTCCTGAATCCCAAAGCGCCAAAGAGTAGAAGAGTTGAAGAGGCGAGAGTCGTCGATCTGCAAGGGGACACTTGTAAACAGATCGAAATATCCACATAAATTTTAGTGAGGTTTTAGTTGATAACTATGACTGCCTAAGTGCCAAAGAGCCGAAGAGAAATGTGGACCATCAGATCCAGCAGGGCACGTGGTGATAGATCGTGAACTCTGAGAGAAAACAATCCAGGAGAATGTGAAGGACGAGAATTTGAAAACTGCGAAGCTCGAATAGTTGAAGCAGTTGGGAGCCATTGATCTGGTTTGGACAAGTGTCACCTGATCATGAAATTTGGAGGATCGTACTCCGAGGTTCTGAGGAGTTGTGTTTCGAAATATCCCAAAGCGTTGAAGCCCAAAATGTGTAAGGTTCATTGATCCGAAAGAAGGAACATGGATCATTTATCTGCGAGGGGATGCATGGAGGATGAAGATTCACTCTGTTAGATAGCCATTGTATCAGAGAAGGACAGGTGTAAGAGGATCCGACACTCCCGAAGGCCGAAGTCCCAAAAATGACGATAGTCGTCGATGTGGAGGGGGACACGTGATGCCATATCTATATCTTTGGGATAAAGTAGAGGAGAAAAAGTTCAAATACCTAGAGGATATCTCAATCATTGATCGAGGAGGGAGCTGAAGGGACATTGATCTGATCAAGGAGGCCAAAGTCCCGAAGTGGGAACTGAATCGTTGATTGAAGAGGACATGTGGTAGATGATCTTCCATTTTGGATAAATCTCTTTGGAAGAAATAGGAATTTGAGAATTGAGATTCCCGAAGGCCGGATTCGCGGAGGAGATCCTAGACAGATATTTAAAGGGACAGGTGTTGACAGATTTCCACTTCATAATATTTTCATACAGGGAAGAGCAAGGTTTGAGAATTGAAACTCCTGAAGGTCGGAAATCTGTAATCAGCTGTAGTCGTTGATTTAAAAGGGATTTACATGTCAACAGATCATGGAGATTTGGGATTGAGCATGGAAGGAGGAAATAAGACAGAAAAGGGAGGATAAATAAAATTTGTTGATCAAGGATCATCGCCAAGGGATTGGAGATCAACGGATGAGAAGAATTGTGGGGCCAGGACATGCTTGGACGTTAATTTTCCTTGAGCGGGCCACAATTGGAACCAAGGTTTTAACAAAGGGATACATGGCAGCTGGAGGTGAATTTCGGGGAGAAAAGCGGGTTGGTCTAAAATCACTCTTGCCCACACCCACAATCACGTGTTTGCACAAGGTCATATCCCAGGGGCTAATTGTTGGCACAGGGGTACACCCAGGGTTCACCTCCAAGAGCACACCAACAAGCCCTAACTACTAGCCCTTTCAGCAACACGTGCGAAGTAGATGCAGTCTCACCCGAGATGCAATTTCACCAAATGCAGTCTTACAATATCAAAAGGCTCTCACTCTTAGCACTTCTCTCTCACACAACAACAATCACTCGTGATAAAAATACCACTAGATTGATAATAATATTGTACCAACCCAAACTAGGTCCTTATGACCTCTATTTATACATTATAATAGCTCACCGAAATCCTTAGGCCGAAACCTAGGTGTCCAAAACCCTAGATACCAAAACCCTAGGTGTCTAAAACCCTAGGTCAACTTGACCCGTATTTTTAGGGCTTCACCAACCTATCTTTCCATGCTTCTCATGCGGTGCTCCAAAGCATACAACGGTGGCCTTTCCCACTTGTTGAGTCATCCACAATCCTTCTTTCTTACTTATCTGTCATCCCCGATCTCCTCGTCCAATGGCTTACTTCGCTCCATTGTTTCTTCTCTTTTTCTCACTTCAACCCAGTAACAGTCGTTGTGTCTTCCATGAAGTTTGCATTCTCCCTTTTCTTCCTTGATCTTCACATAATTCCATAATCAAGGTCCAGCAGACCCCAACACTCACCTATGACTCGTCCCAAGGCACTTCAAATCTGAGCTTCCTATTTTACTTCGACTCCAGACTACGCAGTCTAGCCTCTACTTTCTGCTCGATGCCTCCTCTTTTTCCCTTTTACATACTGTGTTTTCTATGTTTGGTACCCAGTTTCAACTACACCTAGTACCTAGACCCTTTTCTTTATGCTTCTACTGAGAGATGCGATGCAACTGGTTGTCATAGTACAACTTTAGTCGGCTTCCATTCACCAAACCTTCCTTCCATTCTCCATTCAACATTTTCAATTGCGCATCTCCTCCCTCTGTAACATAATTGATCTCGTATGGCCCTAGCCAATGCGTTATGAACTTCCCAAGGTGTTTTATGAACTTACTATCATATATCAAGACTAGATTACCTTGTTTGAATGCCTTCTTCCTGATGTGCCTATCATGGTAGGCCTTATCTCTTTCTTTCTAAACCTACTGATGAAATCCTGCAATGAATCTATCTTCCTCTAGTTCAACCAGTTGTGCAAGCCTCTCTTGAACAATGCCAAGTTCATCCATATCTATAAAGGAAACAATTCTCAAGCTTGGTACCAGATATTCCATTGGAACAACAACTTNGTTTCTTCTCTTTATCTCACTTCGACCCAGTAACAGTCGCTGTGTCTTCCACGAAGTTTGCATTCTCCCTTTTCTTCCTTGATCTTCACATACTTCCATAACCAAGGTCCAACAGACCCCAACACTCACCTATGACTCGTCCCAAGGCACTTCAAATCTGAGCTTCCTATTTTACTTCGCTCCAGACTACGCAGTCTAGCCTCTACTTTCTGCTCGATGCCTCCTCTTTTTTCCTTTTTCATACTGTGTTTTCTGTGTTTGGTACCTAGTTTCAACCACACCTAGTACCTAGACCCTTTTCTTTATGCTTCTACTGAGAGATGCGACGCAACTGGTTGTCATAGTACAACTTTAGTCGGCTTCCATTCACCAAACCTTCCTTCCATTCTCCATTCAACATTTTCAATTGTGCATCTCCTCCCTCTGTAACATAATTGATCTTGTATGGCCCTAGCCAATGCGTTATGAACTTCCCAAGGTGTTTTATGAACTTACTATCATATATCAGGACTAGATTACCTTGTTTGAATGCCTTCTTCCTGATGTGCCTATCATGGTAGGCCTTATCTCTTTCTTTCTAAACCTACTGATGGAATCCTACAATGAATCTATCTTCCTCTAGTTCAACCAGTTGTGCAAGCCTCTCTTGAACAATGCCAAGGTCATCCATATCTATAAAGGAAACAATTCTCAAGCTTGGTACCAGATATTCCATTGGAACAACAACTTCGAGATCATAAACAAATTTGAAGGGGGTCTGCATTGTCATCTTCTTGCAAGTGGTTCTATAGGCCCATAATATTGTTGGTACTCTTAAATCCCAATCATCCATGTTCACACTGCAAATCTTGGTTAGTGTTGTTTCCAAAATCTTGTTGAATGCTTCATCTGTCCCATTTGCTTGTGGATGGTAAGGTGTACTCTTCTGATGGTGGACTGCAAATTCTTCAGTCAGGGCTTCAACTGCCTTATTAATGAAATGTGTTCCTTGATCACTCATAAGGATATTTGGGCATCCAAACCTGGTTATGATGTCATCAAATATGAAGTGTGTAGCTGTAGTTGCACTACAGTCCTTAACTTCTCTTGCTTCAGCCCATCTAGTCAAGTACTTTGTCGCAGTAATTATGTATCTTGCTCCTGTGCGCTTTCCTGGTGGGTTTATAGGTCCAATGAAGTCAATGGCCCATTTCTCAAATTCTTGTAGGGTCATTTGCGGTGCTAATTGAATTTCATCTCTTCTGGATGGTTTCCCAACTCTTTGGCATACATCCCAGGCTCTGGAATAGTCTTTAGCATCTCTGTGTAAGGTAGGCCACCAAAGGCCAGCTCTAGGAACCTTCTATGCAATTTCTTTTCCTACATAATGTCCTCCTGCAATGCCTTTATGAAATTCTGCAAGGATCAGTGGTCGTTCTGCCTCCATAACACACCTTCTCAATATCTCATCAGGTCCCATGTTGTATAGATGTCTAGCTATAAGTGAGAAGTCTGCAGCGCGCACTACTAGTTGTTTCTTCTAAGGAATTGTGTACCCACTAGGTGCCATTCCTCTTGATAGGAACTGGACTATCTCTGCGAAGTGGTCATTGATATTTCTAATGGCCAATAGTTTTGCATCTGGTAGTGCATCCTCCAAACTGGTTGGCTCTTCTCCATGTTCCAACCTCGACAAGTGGTCAAGACCTTTGTTCATTCTTCCTGGTTTTACTATAATCTCAAAGTCATATTCTTGAAATAGCAGGAGCCATCTGCATATTCGCCCCCCCAACACTATATTTTTGACTAGGTATTTCAGCGCAGAGTGATCAATAAACATTTTAAAGTGCCCTCCCAACAAGTAGTGGTAGAATTTCTGCAACGCATACACCATGGCTAACCCTTCTTGCTCAGTGGTGGTGTAGTTGATATCAGCAGTTGATAGCTTTCTGCTAGCAAAGGATAACGGGTGGTCAATATCTCTTGTTCCTGGTTGTGCTAACACAACTCCTAAAGAAATGGAAGACACATCGACTTGCACATGAAACTCCTTGGTCTAGTTTGGGAAAACCAGAATAGGTGCAGTAACCATTTTCTTTTTCAGTGTGTCGAAGCTCTGTTGGCATTCTTTTGTCCAACTAAACTGACAATCCTTCTTCAAAAACTTTTCCATGGGTGTTATAATCTGAGAATATTCCTTAATGAACTTTCTGTAA
>JASDQU010028537.1:6286-22621 GCA_032191745.1 Picea mariana
TGATCCTGCACATCAACAGCTACGCCCTCCATGGGCTCATAAGTCACAGGGATCATAGCAATGTCAATCACATCTCATCATCAATATTATTAAACATGTGCATAAAACCCCTATTACCCCAGTTAAAAGCTCAAAGACATTATACAAGCCTACAATACAAGTTTGGGGAAAGTGACAGGGCGTCCTATTGGACTAGTGTCCACTGGAAAAGGAGAGTTCCCGGAAAAGACTTCATCTAAGCCATGTAAGTGGGTGATGTGGATAAGGGACGTTCGGACAATGGGTGCAGTGAAAACAGGGGAATGCAAAGCTTTACCTGTGGGTGCCTTTGTAGAAGGCGAGTTGCACCTGTCCCGGATGCAATTGTTTCCATGCCCATTCATGCCTTTTATTCTTTATTCTTAATTTTTTTTCTTCAAGAAGTTAATCAGGGGACACTGGCCTGGTGTGGTGACCAGTGGTGACAGCGTTACCCACAAGTACTTTCACAGAAATGAGAAGTTGGCTCGTGATGAGACCCCCTTTCTCTTGGCCATACAACCAAGAGTCACTACCCTAGCGTGGTAACTAGTTGCTAGTAGTGTCATACTGTTAGGTACCCATGGACCTAATAGGTTGGCTCGTGATGAGACCCCCTATCCTCTGACTAAGTCTTGTTTTATTATTTTTATGGGTCCCCTTTGTTTCTTGCTGAGAAGCCTTTTACTTCTTTCTCGGGGATCCCTGGGCAAAGCATCTCCAGGTTTTATTTTTAGGCTTTTATCTTTTGCCAGCTTGCTTTTACCTTCTGGGCCTTTAGCCTCTTCTTCCCACAAGGCAAGGTGCAACCCTCAAATGATTGGCCAACCCAATGCCTGGACAAATGAAATGGGGTAGATGAGCGGGAAGCAGGATGAAAAAGTGGTAATATGAAAGGAGTGGACGATGACTTTTCAGAAATCCCCCCAGTGGCAAACCAAAACCTACGGACACAGGCTTGCTAGAGCATCATGTCATTCCCCCCAGACATGGTCAAGTGGGCAAGTATAAGATCCAAACATTTGTTAGAAATAACAGAAATTAGATGCACATATTCAAAGGTTTTGAGGATCAAAGTGACACATGCCATGATACCCGGACTCATTACCTCGTGGAGCAAGAACCATCTCTGACACAAGACCAAGCCGATGGTGATGGATGTTGTTGTTGCTGGCAAAGTAGAGGCACTGAAAGGGAGAAAAGATGGGCCCTCCAGGGCCATGCCTAAGTCGATCTGGCTCTCAGTACTCCATGTCTAGGACCTGCGGGCCTCGAGACATAATCTCGTAGTTATCCCTAAAAGTGGGGATAACGGGCAAGCAATTCCCAGCAGGGGAGACTGTAATGTTCCCCTCCTGTTGACAGGGGTATGGAGAGACTTAGTAGTCTAGTTGTCCCCTCTAGACTATAGTCTCATGGAAAAAGGGGACTAAGAGGCGCAAAAGTGGTCACTATGGGGTTAAAAGTTATATTATTAAAGTGACTAGCAAAAAAGAAAATAAAAAGCTAATTGGCTAAGATGAGGAAATAAAGTATATAACCTTAGAAGCCAATTAAATAATTTAAGTGAAAATTAGACGATGGAGGTAGAAAAGGAGAGGAGAGGAGGGCGCCTCACTTCTCATTCATGTCATTTTTCACTTTGCATCTTTGAGCTCTGCAACTTAGACGTTTTGAGGGTTTTGAGTAAACAAGCCCTAGAGATCAGCTAGGAGGTGAAAGATTCCTCTGTTCCTGATCCAAGCTTGGCCAAGGTGGTGAAAGATCCCACCCTCACCATTCTATTCAGTTCCAACAGCTTTAGTGGGGTATTGTGGAGAAGGGGTGCAGATCTAGAGCATTTTTGCAGGATAAAAGCACACTATGGGAGGAAAAAGAGTTCGATCTGATCAAGATACTTAAGATCTGAGCTAAGTCACTTGACACGATGACACGGGACACGAAGGACACGGAAATATGAGTGTCCGACACGTGAAATTTTGACCTCGACAACAAGACACGGAGGACATGTTTATATATAGATATATATTAAAATATATATATATATATATATATATCTAAAAAAATTATATATGAAAAAAAATTGAAAATTACAAGTACAAAAATGAAATTTAGACATAAAATTCATATTTTGTTAGAAACTAGAAGATTTACACGATACAAAACTTTAAACATGTATGATGTAACATAAATGATAAATGATTAAATCATGATTCATTATAAATTATAATTTATACTGTATACATTATGATTCAACATTGTAACATCAATGATGATAAAATGACAAACATTAAAGACTGAAGTTTGAACACACAAGAAATTAGAACGGTAGAACCATTAGTTGCGCCTGCAACATTCTCATTAAGTCATCAAAATCAAAATGTATACAGTATTACAATGATCATGATTCATACTAGATAGTAGAATCTAGATAGTAATACCAAGTCAAAGTCACTAACACTATAGGTGAGAATGCCAATGGCAAGTACAAATAGACATAGGGTAGATACTAGAACCGACACCGTAGATGGAAGAACTGTCAAGACTCAGTAGTACTTGTCCTCCTTGAAATAATCATCAATATCAGTGTCCTCACCACTGCTCTCCTCCTCCTCTTCCTTCCTCCCTCCATCTTCTCCTTCCTTCCTTCCTCCTCTTTCTCCTCTCCATCCTCTCCTTCCTCCTCTCCATCCTCTCCTTCCTTCCTCCTCCTCCTCTCCATCCTCCTCTTCCTTCCTCTCCATCAAGAATTTGCGTGACACGTGTCATGAAATCAGGACACCATCCAAATTCGTGTCCGACACGAATTTAGGTCGTGTCACGTATGGACATGACCTAAATTTGTGTCAGACACAAATTAGGTCGAATCCGTGTCCCCACGTGGGATTCGAGACACGGGGGGGTATTTGGAAGAATCATGTTTCATAGGATCTGAGGGATATCTTGCTACAGTTGTGTTTGTTGGTCCTTGGGCACCATTTCTCATCCATTTGGAAGAAGATTTCTCTGCATATTGATTTATTATTGTCCTGTGGTGAATTTTTTAAGGAGGGCGCACTGTCTCTTGGTGATTCAGTGAGTTGGAGGTTTAGATCTCCTAATATAGCTGAGGGATCTCATCATATGTGTTGGTCAACTCCCGATCTATAGCCCTACAGCCATTTTCAGAGGTTTGGAGGCCATATTTGAAGAGGCCGAATTTCTCAAGGTCTCTACACCCAAGTGGTGCGCAACTCAGCCAGATTTTGGTGCCAGACTGAAGAAGGGAAAGAAATCGATCTTGTCTAGACTTGCATGCTGCCATTGGAGGTCCAGGAGGACCCATATCCTACGTTACCTGAGTCGTTTGGTCTGAACACTGGATCCGCGGATCCGCGTTTCAGATCCGGATCTGCTCAGAAACGGCCAAGATCCGCCATGTTGTCGATTCCGGCTAAATAGGAAATGGATCCCGCGAAGAGGAAACAAATCCGGAAAACGAGAAACGGATCTCGATAAAAGGAGACGGATCTCGAGCTTCCAACCCCACACACGCGGATCCGAGGAAAATTAGTATTTAATTTTTAGGTTTTTGGTATTTTTTTAGGGTTTTTCTGTGTATTTGTATTATATACCAACCCTACCCCACTTCCAAATCATCATAAAGTTATCTCTTGGAGCAGAAGTATGAGTGCAGAAGTTTGAGGCTTGAGCTAGCTTGGGGTTTAGTGCACTAGTCAGCGCACTCACTAGTCACGGGGGCAGTGAAACAGTCAGGGCGCACTCAAGTCAAGGGGCAGTGAAAAGAGTGCACACTGCACAGTGGTCAGCCGCTACAGCCTACGAGCAGTCAGGCGCACTCTGAAAACAGTGCATAGTGGGAGAAGACTGAACATGGTCAGCCGCTACATGTCACAGGTATGTAAATTTTTAATTGTTTACTGTTTAGTATTTAAATTTTAGTTTAGATGTTTAGTATTTAGATTAAAATTTAATAGTTTAGTTTACTGTTAGTTTAGTTTTAAATTTTTAATTTAGTTTAGTATTTAGTTTAAGTATTTATTTAATTTAGTATTTAGATTTACTATTTAGTTTATTATTTAGTTTAGTTACTAGTAGTAGGTTATTATTATTTAGTTTAGTATTTTAAAAATTTACTAATTAGTTTAAACTTTAGTTTAACCATTTAATATTTACAAGTATATTTAATATTAATATTCAGTTTAATATTTATTTCAAGAGTAACTGATATATTATATTTTTAATTTATTTATTTTAATGACCAGTACTCATATTTTTCTGATATCATTAGTTAGTTAAAACTTAAAACTTAAGTTTAGTTTAGTAACTAGTTTAGTTAGTAAACTAGTTATTCATAAATAACTCAACTTATTTACAGCAAATTAATTTGGTTACATTAATTTACAGCAAATAAATTAGTCCATAAATTAATGGATTTGATCCCTCACGGCGCTTGATAGATCCAGGGTAAAGATGGATCTATGCTGGTCTCATAGCCCAGCTCAGGGGCAGCATCTGCAGTGGATAACAACAACTAGGTGTAAATCACTCCTATTTCTAATTTCAACTCCAAATTTTGGAGAACCATGAAATCCTGGTGTGATTTTTCATGGTTCAGTTCCATGCCATTATCAACAGCATCCTTGCATCTCTCCTTGCAAGCCTTCCGATCCTTCTGTTTCATGTGAATTTATTACTTCTCCTGCCTTAATTTTATTTTTCCCAAGGTTTGGAAGATGGATTTTGAGAAGGTTTGATGATGCATGGCTCGGTGATGTGGAAAGGAGGTGGGCGAACTCAACCTCCCACCCCCTAGCTTCATTTGCCAGATCATCAACCTTGATAATTCTAAGGATTTATTTTTCATCAATGGCTCTATTTGCCATACAATCCACAACTTTAGCTGATCTTTTGGTGTGCGTGAAGGAAATATTCAGCCTTGCTGTAGCTTGATTAATCCAAGCTATCTTAGTTCAAACTTCATACAGACTTGCTGAGTAGAATTTGAACGAGTTATTCAGAATCCCCTTAAACTTCTACAGAATGGAAACCATCTCCAAGGCATAACTTGATATATTAGCTGATCTTATGGTGTGCATGAAGAAAATGTTCAGCGTGGCCTTAGCTTGATCAATCCAAGCTATATTAGTACTTATAGACCAATTGTTTCTGGAGGCTTTTCCTAGTAGAATTTGAATGAGTAATTTAGAATCCCTTAAACTTCTACATAACGGAAACCATCTCTAAAGCATAGCTTGATTTATTCAGTTAAAGCTTGATTTTTAGTTGCTGTACAAGTATATTTTCAAAAGACACAATATCCTATCCTCTGTTTCTCGGGATGCCCTCCGCTTCTACCAAACCAGTGTTTCCTTTGGCTGCTCTAATCTAGTCATCTTTGAGAGTAAAATCCACTGGAAGTTGCAAGTTTGGAATGAGATTAATATAGGTGTTGGGCTTCCTTTGTTTACAGTCAGATTTTTTATTTTTGTTTGATAGTGAGATTTTTCAATTTGATTACTGTTTAGTACATATGCTCTTACTTACAACAATTTGAAATTCCCCATATACGCAGTGCTATAGACATGGAACCATCACAGCAGAGTGAGGGGGCAACTAAAGATCCAAAATCTCATTTATGGCAGTATGTGGAAATCGTTGGCAAAGCTACCGGGGGTGGTTCATATAAATGGAGATGCAGTGAATGCAATAACATCAAGAATGGCTCAAACACTAGGGTGAAGGGCCATCTCATTGAGCTGGCTAACACAGGGGTGACAGTATGTTCTGGTCCAAATGGTGCAGATGGAAAACCTGGACCAGGTTTGAGTCCCGCAAAACTTCAATTCTATGCATATTTGCAAGATGTTGCCGATAGGAGACACACTAAAGGAAAGGTTCATGTGCAAGGCTCTGCAAGTAAGCCTCCAATACCATGTAGACCAGCAGTTGTGATTAATAAAAGGCCTACTTACGCAATGCTATAGACATGGAACCGTCACAGCAGAGTGAGGGGGCAACTAAAGATCCAAGATCTCATTTATGGCAGTATGTGGAAATCGTTGGCAAAGCTACCGGGGGTGGTTCATATAAATGGAGATGCAATGAATGCAATAACATCAAGAATGGATCAAACACTAGGGTGAAGGGCCATCTCATTGAGCTGGCTAACACAGGGGTGACAGTATGTTCTGGTCCAAATGGTGCAGATGGAAAACCTAGACCAGGTTTGAGTCCCGCAAAACTTCAATTCTATGCATATTTGCAAGATGTTGCCGATAGGAGACACACTAAAGGAAAGGTTCATGTGCAAGGCTCTGCAAGTAAGCCTCCAATACCATGTAGACCAGCAGTTGTGATTAATAAAAGGCCTACTTTGGGACCTCTTGAGGCAGCATTTAATAACCAAGGTAGAGAAGTAGTTGATGAGCATGTARCTCRTTGCATCTATGCAAATGGGCTAGCATTCAATTTGGTGCACTCCCCTTATTGGCAACAAATGATTAAGTCAATCAATGAAGCGCCAAAAGGGTACAAGAGCCCTTGTTATGAAAAAGTCCACACCACATTGTTAACATCAGAAAAACAATATGTGGATAGAYAGTTACAATCAATCCGAGATACATGGACTGAAACAAGGGTGTCCATTGTCTCTGATGGATGGAGAGACCAAAGAAATCGGCTTTTTATTAATGTTATTGCAATATGCCCCCAAGGGGCAATGTTTTTAAAGGCTATTGATTGCAGTGGAGTGGAGAAGGATGCAACATTCATCTCCACGATTCTCATTGATGCAATAGAAAGTGTGGGGCCACATAATGTTGTCCGAGTAATCATGAACAATGCACAGGTTTGTAGAGCTACAGGCTTGATTGTGGAGGGTCGATAAGATCACATCTTTTGGACTCCATGTGTGGTACATTCATTGAACCTTATGCTTTCCAAGATTGGTGAGATTGGGTGGATCAATAAAATATATGTAGCATCGAAGGAGATCCAAATGTTCATAACTAATCATTACATGTCCCAAGCCATATATCGGGGTTTTGCAAAGTTGGAGCTACTCAAGGTACTCAATTTTTAATCAATATTATTCATATTATAGTTTCTTAATTTTTATAATTTAATTGTATATGTTTTCTAAATTGAGATATGATTTTTCAAAACTTGTAGGTTGTTGAAACCCGTTTTGCCTCCCACACTTTAGTCATAAAGAGGCTTGTGCAGGTCAGACAAGCATTACAGGCAATGGTCATTGACCCTCTTTGGGAGTCGTGGAGAACTCCCTCTTCTGATAGAGGACAAAGAATCAAGTCTATCATTCTTGATGATGCATGGTGGAACAAGGTCCAATACCTTCTGCGGTTTACAGAACCAATTATGACCATGATCAGGACATTTGACACAAATATGCCTTGCTTGGGGGAAGTCTATGAAAGCATAGATAGTATGCTGGAGAGGATAAGAGAAATTATCAAATCCAATGATGATGATCCCCTTGAACTATTTTACGATGAAGTGAAGGACATGGTTACCAAAAGGTGGAACAAAATGACCATGCCATTACACCTTTTGGCCTATGCATACACCTATGCATACACCCCAAGTATTATCATTCCGGAGTTGTCTTTACCAGGTAGAACAACTCCAAACAAGGATTCTGAAGTGGTACAGGAATATAAGACAGCTTTGAGGAAAATCTATAGCGATGTGGGAATGGCAATGGAAGTACGTGAGGAATTTGGAGCAATTGTACAATCCACTAGTAACTTTTCAGATCCACTAGCCATGGATGATCGGGCATATGGATACTATTACTTGGTGAGGCTTCCATGGTGGGGATAGCATTCATCTCTCAACTCTAGCAACAAGGTTGTTATCGCAAGTTGTCAGTTCCTCATCAACTGAGAGGAATTGGAGTACATATGGCTTCATCCATTCGGTGAAGAGAAACAGACTGGGAGTAGGGAAGGCTGAGGATCTTGTGTATGTTCATTCCAACCTTCGTCTTCTATCACATTCCACTCCAGAGTATAAGAAGGATCCAAGCAAGATGTGGGATGTGGAACCTGAGATCTCTGATTTAAACATGACACTTAATGCCATGTCTCACCTCAACCTACTTGAGGATGTCCAACCACCAGTCCAGAATTCTGCTACAGCTTCCAACACTCTCGGACRCCCCTCATCTATTCATGATGTACAGTTGCAATATGTAGATGATGAGGATGTARATCCATTTCAGGATATGTAGTTGGACCTACTCTACATTATCATACTAGTAGAGTATTCTATGATGAGACACTCAATTTTGTATTTACTATTACCCTTTTTATAGGAGATGATGCATCATGATTTCAGTCTACATAATTACAAATTATCTAATGATCTCAGTTCTAATGTTGTGATTCATGAATGTTTTTTATTCATAACTTTGAATATATTTTTTAAAAATTTTAAAATATTATTATTTTTTTGTACGTGGCGATCCTCGCCGTATCTGGATCTTGGCTTTTCAAAAATCAGGCGGATCCGTATCCTGGTAACATAGCCCATATCTCTCTCTTACATTGTATTTTGGAGGAGTCTTCAGCCATAGCTTCCATATTTCTCATATATTTTACAGATCTGTATATCTCTTGAATCAAGGTCAACTTATATAATAAATAAAGGTCAGATCTGAAGTTTGTGGCTATTTCATTGTGTTATTCTCTTGTATCTTGTTGTTTTATCTATTGTTGTTCCATATCTATCATCTATGTGCTACAAGATCCTTGGAATCAGTTCCAGCGCAACTCTGGGGAAATACTCTGCAAAATATTCAACAAAACATCTCACAAAAACAAGTAGCAACCCTAAAGTTCCTGGCAACTCTGCTTGGGAACATTACACAAAAGTACTTTGGAACACTTACTACTGGCCCAAAATCCCTACAGAAAACATCCAAACACTCCAATGCACCACTAAACAATTCCTAAGAGAGCTCAATGGAGAGGGAAGAATCCTAAGCTACCACTTTTGTTACAGTGTCTCAGCATATCTCTAATGGTGAATCAGATGGGTGGAAGACCCAACAGAGTGGAAAGAGAARAGGTGCTAGTAATGTGAGGAAGAGTGCTAATCGCCCTCCTAAGTCTTCCAGAGGGCACAGGGCCAAGCGAAGCATATCATACAAGGATGTGGTTTCCAGCACAAAAGTGTACAACCAAGACAGCRTAGAGGAGTTGTTGATTTTGCCTTTGAGGCATTGGAGAGGACTGGCCCTGCTTCAGGATGAACGTCTCCATTTGTTCATGGAATGTGAGGAGGATAACCCTCCCCTCCAAGAAGAAGTTAATACAGTTGAATATTTACAAAACTTTGTTGTTGACCTAAAGCATGCAACTGCCAAGAGCCTACTGTTGGTGTTTGAGCTACAAGAAACATGAGAATCAAAATGGCAATTGCAACAATATCATCAAAGGAAACAGGTCTACAAACAATTCACATTTAAATTACAGATTAAATTGATAGTATCATTAAAAATTACGGTAAACCAGGAAGGGAGACTAGTTTGGCTCCATGATAAAAGTCAGATCTAACATCCTTAAAATGCCTTTCAACATCCATCTGCACTTCTGCTGTCCTGTGGTTTTCTCTTCACAGAATAGTCTGCATGTGCGTGAAATGTAGATTGTAATAGACTTGCAAACTCCTATAAAGGTGATATTATCGGTCTCCTGTCATCTACCTCAAATAAACATTGGAAAGACTTTATCATCTCTAAACTCTTCCCTGAAAGTTTATCTTGGTGGTAGAATGACCCACTTACAGGAATATTGTACAGAACATAAAAATGACTATAGAGAAAAAACGGGGAGAAAGAAATGATGCAGTAAACTGAAAACCAGCATATGGTGATAAGGTTTAGTCACCTTGAACATGTTCAGCCGAAAATTCTTTTCTGGATTCATCCGCCTGAACTTCAAATAGGTATATGCAAAGCTAATCTGGTCCCGTGGAGTGAAGCGATCAACTTCATTGAACCAAAGGCATGAAAATAGATTTGATAAAGGGGTGTGAGCCCTCACAATAAAAGATCCTTCTGGTACATCTGAGATTAGCAAAAATTAAGGTTAGATTCTAAACACTGTCCAATCTCAAAATCGGAAGAGAATTTCATCCAGGCAACATTCAAAATAACAAACTTCAAATACATACAGCTTGGAAGGAGCATGTTTGGATCTGATTCATTAAATTTTATGAGGCCATCAGCCTGGTAATATGAGAACTGCTCATCAATGACTGTATGGTTGTATTTATTCAAACGCTTGTTCTGCATCACCTCCTCCCAAACACAATGGCGATCATAATGATTTGAAATAGCATATTCAAAGCCACCACGCCATAGGAAATATTCCAAGATAAGAAGTGGATCACTATTGAGTCGCATCTTACTGTCTATCCATATAGAGTACCTGAAAAGGTTGGGTAAGTCTAATAATAAGTCAACCACCCATAATATGATCTGAGAGTACCCATTTTTTTCGAGGATAACAAGTAAATTAATATTACAGATAAACCATGCAGTCGTTGTATATGTGTTATTATATATGATGAAATCATGGATGAAGTTTTATTTTCTACACACCCTGCACAGGTATGGTGCAGTTCAAATACATTGCACATGTAAGTAGCATAGGATTTCAAACATTTATGATAGCAAATACTTATGTTCATGGTTTTGGAAATAAAAATAACAAGTTATGTATGTAATCACCAATACTAGTCAAATGCATTGATTTATATAAAAATATTAAAAATATGACTCTGACTTGGGCTTTGTAACCTGTAAGTCCAAGTATATGCTATGAAAATAAGGAAAATGGAGCACACAAGCAAATTGTTAACAAATAACAAAAAATATATTTAGCATGAGCTATCACCATTAAGCATAGCATTTAAACCAGCACCTCATCACGTAAATCTCTTATCAGTCACAAAACACCAACACAGACTTTCATCACTCCATAAAGACTACTGTTAGTGTATAATATTGATTTAGTTCTTATTATCATAAACATATTAATAATAATATATTATATATTATATCATTATTATTATTTGTTTTTTAGCCATGGAAATCAGTAACTCATCAGAGTGACCTGGGCTAGGGCTGGGATTATATCATCATTATTATTGCTACATACTTAGGGTCTTAATGATTGATCACAAGCAGTGTTGAAAAACTCGGCAAAAAATCGGCGACTTCTGAAAAAATCGCGATTTTTTCCGGCCAACGAAAATCAGCCAGAAAAAATCGTGATTTTTTTAACTTGAAAAAGTCGCGCCTTATTCCAAAAAAATTGCGACTTGTATTGAAAAATCGCGCCACAATAGAAAAATTCGCCCCGCGCACTGAGTCTGTGGGGATAAAGGCATTTTTTTAATTTTCTTTTGTCATTTCACTTGTTTGTTGTTGGAGAAGGAAGGAGAAGGGTTTGTTGTCTTCCTCAATCACTGTGGAGATAGCTAAACAACCATCATCATCACCATCAAGGATTTTTTAGTGGAGCAAAGGTTCAATTTCATTTGCCAATCGGTGTTGAATCTTCCATTCATAGGTATGTATTTAAATCCCACCATGTTAATGTTTTTTTTTCATAGATTTATGCATGTTTGTTTGCCTCTTTGCTTGCCTACATTTTTCTTTGTTTTGTCATTTTGCCATGATTTTCATGTCCATAAAACAATGTAAGGGTATTTTTTTATGGGACGGCAAGCTTGAGCCTTGATGCTATTTTTTTCTCCACCCTCTTATTGTCATTTTTCATTGCTAATAATCTAATCTAGAGGTCTGATTTTTTTTACCAATGGGCTGTTTGTTTTTTCAAGTGGGGTTTAATATCATTCTCTTTTTTTTTTATGCCTTAGGGTTGAATTTTGAATCTGTCAATTTCCATAGAAAATATGCCCAAGCCTTTGGATCCATTTTGGTTGTATGGGATCCCTAAAGATGGGACAAACCGACAACAATTGAATTGCAAATTGTGTGGGGTGCATATGTCAGGAGGGATTCGCAGGTTGAAATACCATTTAGCTAAAATCCTCGGGCATGATGTTGGGATTTGTCTTAAATCTAGCCCAGAGATTATGAGAGTTGCACATGATTCAACTGAAGCAAAGGATAAAAAGAAGGAAGACCCAACCGCAAATAAGGTCGAACTTATAGTTAGAAGTTCAGGGGTATCTACCCCTGAGGGTAGTGGGAGGGCCTCCACAGATTCAGCTATCGGGAGGTCCGCATCTTTGTTTGTTCCATGAACCAGCATTGGAGCACAACCTTCCATCAAATAAATGTTGAAGAAAAGGGAGAAGCTATTTTACCAGGATACGGATACGGATACAGATTCGCCAGATTTTTGAAAACCCAGGATCCAGATATGGCTGGGAAATGCCACGTACAAAAAATATAATAATATTTTTAAGAAATTTAAAAATATATTCAAAGTAAAGAATCATAACCATTCATGAATCACAACATTAGAATTGAGATCATTAGATAATTTGAAATTGTGTAGACTGAAATCATGATGCATCATCTCATATAAAAAGGGTAATAGTAAATACAAAATTGAGTGTCTCATCACAAAACACTCTACTAAGGGAATGTTGGAAGCTGTAGCAGAAGTCTGGACTGGTGGTTGGACATCCTCAAGTAGGTTGAGGTGAGTCATGGCATTAAGTGTCATGTTTAAGTTAGAGACCTCAAGTTCCACATCCCACATTCTACTTGGACCCTTCTTATACTCTGGACTGGAATGTGATAGAAGGCGAAGGTTGGAATGAACATACACAAGATCCTCAGCCTTCCCCGCTTCCCGTCTATTTCTCTTCACTGAATGGATGAAGCCATATGTACTCCAATTCCTCTCAGCTGCTGAGAAACTGGCAACCTATGATAACAACCTTGTCACTAGAGCTGACAGATGAATGTTATCCCCACCATGGAAGCCCCACCATGTAATAGGATCCATATGCCCCCGATCATCCATGGCTAGTGCATCTGAAAAGTTACCAGTGGACTATACAAATGCTCCAAATTCTTCACGTACTTCCATTGCCATTCCCACATCCCTGTAGATTTTCCTCAAAGTTGTCTTATATCCCTGTACCACTTCAGAATCCTTGTTTGGCGTTGTTCTACCTGGTAAAGACAAAACTTTGGAATGATAATACTTGGGGTGTAGTGCATAGGCCAAAATGTGTAATGGCGTGATCATTTTGTTCCACCTTTTGGTAACTATGTCCTTCACTTCATGGTAAAATAGTTCAAGGGGATCATCATCATTGGCTTTGATAATTTCCCTTATCCTCTCTAGCATACTATCTATGCTTTCATAAACTTCCCCCAAACAAGGCATATTTGTGTCAAATGTCCTGATCATGGTCGGAATTGGTTTTGTAAACCGCAGAAGGTATTGGACCTTGTCCCTGTTGATGAATCCAGCTATGTGAGACATTCTCCAGCTTACAAACCTATGAGGTGTGGATCATTGCAGCTATGTGAAGTCTTTCTCTCAGCTTACAAACCTGAGAGAAAACCCCTAAGAAGGGTACGTGGTTCTTGCCTGAGATAGAGCTAGGAACGTAGAGATGGCCTCCTCCATTCAGAGAGTGAGAAGAACTCCAGATGATTATCCAATGGGAAAGGTGATCTGATGAGTTGTATGTGCCTATGGCTGAGCACAAGGTGAACGTGTGAAATCCCAAAGTGTTGGGTGCATCATCATGTGAACAGAAATGAAGATGATTTGTTAGCCTTCTCTAAGCAGCAGAGTTGACGAGAAAACTCCAAATGATTCTCTTGTGTGAGGCAGTGGGAAAGAAGATCTGTAGAGTGGGCGTGCCTATGGATGAGCACAGGTGAGCATGTGTAGATCTGGTTCTTATGTGTAATGCAGTGAGCCAGAGCTATGACATCCCTATGGATATGCCCCTAGTGGATGAGCACTAGTGGGTGTATCGGATCCTTTGCTATATGTTGTTCAAGAGTCAAACCTGCCTGTAACCCTAATTGTTATGTAAAAGGTACAGGTCCGCCCCACCTTAATGTGACTAATAATAAATGTAAAAGATAATTAATATGGTTAATATTAATTATAATAATAATAATTATAATAATTATAATGTGACTTAGAGAGGTCGGCCCTGTTGAGCCAATAGACGCCTTTGTTGATAGGACAAGTCTAATATAAGTAGGGATGATTCCCCATTGTGGAAACACATCTTTCTTGTGAGTTTGGAAATTTCAGCAAATACATCTACTTGGGAAAAGGTGTGCACCTCTCTTGGGCACTAGTCTTCTAGGGCTTGAGCACCCTCTTGTGTGCTAAGTCTTTCTTGGTGGTGAAGGTCTTTCTCTTGAAGAATATAGCAAAGGATTTGAAAGGTTTTCTTCCCTTGTTGAGAAGGGTTTCCCAGGATACTTCTTGTGTTATTGTGCATGGTGTTTCTTCTTGTGATCTTGGTTGCTGCAACATTATTGTTTATGGTTAAGTAAAATGCAAAAATGGAATGAACTTCATGCTTAACCTAGCTTATGAAAAATCAACAATCCCACCATGCATCATCAAGAATGATAGACTTGGTTTTTTGTCCTCTATCAGAGGAGGAAGTTCTCCACGACTCCCAAAGAGGGTCGATGACCATCACCTGCAATGTTTGTCTAATCTCCACAAGCCTCTTTATGACTAAAGTGTGGGAGGCAAAACGGGTTTCAACAACCTACAAGTTTTGAAAAGTCAAATCTCAAATTAGAAAACAAATACAATTAGAATTTAAAAATTAAAAAACCATAATACAAATAATATTGATTAAAAATGGAGTACCTTGAGTAGCTCCAACTTTGCAAAACCTCGATATATGGCTTGGGAAATGGAATGATTTGTGATGAACATTTGGATCTCCTTCGATGTTACATATATTTCATTGATCCACCCAATCTCGACAAGCAAAAGGTTCAATGAATTCACCACACATGGAGTCTAAAAGATGTGATCATACCGACCCTCCACAATTAAGCCTGCAGCTTTACAAACCTGTGCATTATCCGTGATTACTTGGACAACATTATGTGACCCTACACTTTCTATTGCATTGATAAGAACTGTGGAAATGAATGTTGCATATTTCTCCACTCCGCTGCAATCAATAGCCTTTAAAAACATTGCTTGGACAACATTATGTGACCCTACACTTTCTATTGCATTGATAAGAACTGTGGAAATGAATGTTGCATATTTCTCCACTCCGCTGCAATCAATAGCCTTTAAAAACATTGCCCCTTGGGGGCATATTGCAATAATATTAATCAAAGGCCAGTTTCTTTGGTCTCTCCATTCATCAGAGACAATGGAAATCCATGTTTCAGTCCATGTCTCTCGAATTGACTGTAACTATCTATTCACGGATAGTTTTTCTGAAACCAACAAAGTGGTGCGGACTTTTCATAACCATGGCTCTTGTACCCTTTTGGCGCTTCATTGACTACCTTAATCATTTGTTGCCAATATAGGGAGCACACCAAATTGAATGCTAGCCCATTTGCATAGAGGCAACGAGCTACATGTTCATCATCTACTTCTCTACCTTGGTTATTAAATGTTGCTTCAAGAGGTCCCAAAGTAGGCCTTTTATTAGTTGTGACAGCTGGCCTAGATGGTATTGCAGGCTTAGTTGCAGATCCTTGCACAGGAACCTTTCCTTTAGCATGTGTCCTCTCAGCAACATTTTGCAAAGATGCATAAAACTGAATTTTTACAGGACTTAAACCTAGTCCAGGTTTGCCATCTGCATCATTTGGACCAGGACATACCATCACCCCTATGTTAGTCAGTCCAGTGAGATGGCCCTTCACTCTAGTGTATGAGCCATTCTGAACGTTATTGCATTCACTGCATCTCCATTTATATGAACCACCCCCGGCAGCTCTGCCGAGGATTTCCACATACTGCCATAAATGAGTTCTTGGATCTTTAGTTGGCCCCTCACTCTGTTGTGATGGTTCCATGTCTAGCACTGCATCACGCATGTATGGGGAATTTTAAATTGTTGTAAGTAAGAGGCTAGAACATATGTACTAAGTTTTAAAAATCTAATGCATGCTAAGTTTGTTTAACTATGTGTGACATTAGTCATAATTTCACCAAAAGGAAGCTAGGTGCAATCTACACTGTACAGTGCTTTTGGATGAGATGCATTTGTAATGTATCTGAGCCTCATATACTGTGTTATAAACTAGTATATATATATATATATATATATATATATATATAT
>JASDQU010028537.1:28036-39794 GCA_032191745.1 Picea mariana
ATTGGAGCAATTTCCAGCGCATTCCGACGGTCCATTCTTCCGGACGAGTTTTCCAGCTGGTAGCGGTTACCGTATTTCTCCGGAATCGCGTATTTTTGCCGATCTATCCGTGCATGCATCAGATCTGCTATCATCTTTTGATCACGGGTATTTTTATGTTAATTGATTGTATTCCAGTACTGATCCATGAGATCTGACTGACGTTTATATTCTATATTTCTAGTGGGCTATTGTATTTCCATGCTCGAACCGTTATTATACATGATATTGGGCAGTTGATGTTCTCTACTTTTGCATGCATCCTTTATATGTTGTTTAAACCGTAAATATGCAACATGCACATGCAATAACCCACATGCACATGCAATAACCATTAAGATCTCAAACATACAACTGAAACACATCCAGAAACCCCCAGTGTATCAGATCTGCAAGACAGAATAGTAGGTCAGTAGCAAATATCTCAATCGGCGGGATCAGGGATATTTCATATAGTGGGAAGAGCTTCAAGGCACTAAAGTTAGTCATCGTATAAATGTGGTTAATCATCGATTATGACTCATGTTGAACTACTCACAAGATGTTGTACTGATGAAGACAAGGCACTAACCTTAAACTAGGGTCTCCAAGAAGGTTTGAAAATTGGCAATATAACTTTCTCTAAAGATGGATGACCATCAACTCTACGAACAATGAATGACTTTAGCATCATATTCCTCTAGTTGATTGAGTATGCATGCATTCTTTCTTCCTGTGCATATTTCAAGTGTTGAAACTGTATGCTAACAAAAACTTGAATCTAGCTGGAACTAATATGTAAACAGAGGAAACTATGTATGACGCCCATGGTAACAAGATTCAACAAAATCTAGGAGAGAAAAAAAYCAAATTATGGTTAATTTTAGGACGCAAATTGAAGTTTAAAAAATGAATAACAAGTTTAACATGAATCTTAGGAACAAGATTCGTCAAAATCTACGAGAAAAAATAATCAAATTATGTTAATTTTAGGAGGCAAATTGAAGTTCAAAAAATGAATATGCMTGTGTCAAATTCAGCACCTTCTTGTGGAGTGCGGGCCTTCATGGCGTTTTCACGTTTTAAAAGAAAGAGAAGTTTTAGATTCTCRTGCCAGCTGGCAGTTTGATGTAGTATTTGTGACTGTTAGATACTAGTGTGGAACTTTTTAATGCCAACCCAGATTGGCATGAGCTTGTGGCAGTGACATCCATACCACCCTTCTTTTTTGTAAAATTCATTGTACATAATACTTATGATCAATACAAATTAAGAAGAATTTTTACACCCAAAAACAAAGAGTTTAAAAAATGAAAATTTCTCTCATGCTCTGTCAATACTTTGATTGAGTAATGTAACTCTATAATTAATGTGTACAATCTCATTTTTAAATGATTTCACCTTTTACACCGCCATAAAGAGGAAATCAAAGCAAAAAGCTATCCACAAAATAATTTGCAACCATGATGGCAAAGGAAGATTAACTCTATTCCTACAACCATGATAGTGACAAAAGATTTTATATTTATTTCTTTATCCATGGTGGCATAAGGCAATCGACCAACTAGTTAGAGGTACCCATGGTTTGGACATGGAGAGTGCAATCCATGCCGAGATAGGCTCTGCAGTAATGATGTTTTAACCTACAGTAATGCATTCCTAAAGACATCCTTCAGCTTGTATAAGTACAGCCCAATTTTATGTTAATTGGGAATGTCCATAGTTCAAATGCACATCCGGAAATTTTGTTTAAAGTCCAGCAGCAGAGATTCATGATTAGAGATTCTGAGGTATCTTAGGTTTTATTAAACGTTTATATGGTTGATATAATGATAGTCATATTACCATACACTGTACAGTGTAAATATATTGTGGTTTCCTTGAAAGTGATTCTTGAAGAAAAAACAGTATTTTCTCTATTTCCAAATCTCATGATGATCCTTTTTTTCTTTCAACATCCCCAGTTTTCTTGCAATTTTGTTGTTCGTTGATTACAAATTCAAATATAAACCGAGTGACCCATATCCAGGATTCCAGATAGACACAATAGAGTGTTTCATGTAACCAAATATAATGCATTAAAAGGAACATCACCAATGGAAGCTTTCCTAGGCAGATAAGTACTACTCCGATGAAATGATCCCAATCAGAAATGAGGCTAGGAGTCTCAATCAGGACAACCTTTATCACTCTATCAACTATGAAGAACTTGATTGGTTATTTTGTTTCAATGACACTTGTAAAGTGAGTTGCATTCTTTTGAAGTCATACTTCTCAGTCTAAATGATTAGCTTCCACTCTGAATCTAAAAATGACCCTAGTTTTTTCTCTCATCACTGATGTTGATGATAATTTGCAAACCCACGTTCATCAGTACAAAATAACTAGAACCAAAAGAAAACCGAGCTATTCCAACATACATCATTTTATTTTTCTTTAGTGTAGTAACCAATTTCACCATACAAGGAAAAGCATAATATTGATATCAGAAATTCCATAATTGATTTTGGACTTCAGAAATGGAAATAAATTGATTTTGGTATCGACTTTTTGTGCACATTTTTGGAAAGAAAAAATCTTAATAAAAGAAGCAAGCAGTAGCCTTGACAACTCATGTTTGCTCGCAACCTCAAGTATAATATGAAAATCAATCGAACATCATAACAATTATAACTGATAAGTACTCTAATATTTTTCTTTGTAATTGAATTTCCTTAAACACGAGTCTACCTGGCAGATGGGAAGAGACGATGGGTCAAAAATTTTGGCACCTTGCCAGTTCGCCGCATGTCTGTGTATGGTAAGTTTCTAACCACCACAATTTTCCATAAGCCTATGTGACCGTTTCCATCAGGCTGTCGGCCTTCTGAAGACAACATCTCCAATGTTTTCTCATCAACAAACATCACAAAACATACATTCTTCTTGGAATATTGTGAGATCTGCAACAAATAGGTGTTGCACAGGAGTTAAATGACAAAATGAAACAAGACTCAAACCACATACTAAGATAAGATCATTTTATTAATGTCCAACAAATGAACAAGGGGTGGGGGTCAGTGGGACTGGTAAGTACAGTCAGTGATAAAGACCTGTAAGAGTGCACTTAGCCACTACAAAAGCATAAAAATAAGCTAACAAAAATACATGTACTGCAAAGTTCAGCATGAGGTTGAAAATAAAGGTTAACTACAATCACATCCACTAGAATAGATTATATATTAACCTTTCAAACACCAACGCTACATTCTCTCTCAAAAGGGTGCTACCAATCATGTTCTTTTAAGAAGCATGTCTCTCAGTATCTTGAATTCTTCTGTTAACACCTCAAATCAACAAGGCAAGCACATGTGAGAAGACCACCAAGCAGCAAGCACAATCATCCAACAAAGGAGAACCGAGACTCCCCCAAGCCAAAGACCTCCAAGGAAACAGCAGCAAATCTCCATCAATGTGATGAAAATCACAAAGTGAACCTTATACAATATGAGGTGTAACAGTGATTCTCTCTCCTGCTGGCACAACCGTAACCCCCTGTGCTTCCTTCTCTCCCATGTTTACCTATCTTTTTCACCTTGCTTTATTTGGAATTCCCCACGACAAGGGGGATTTGTAAAATGTTTCATTACTTTTTTATCCAAAAGATTAGCTTGTCTAGTCATTCCATACAATGTTGTTTGGTTCAAGAATATAAACAATTTGCACCTTTCAAATAAATCACGATGAGGGTTATACCAAATGTTTCCTTATTGTGGGCAGTAATTTTACTTCTTTAATGACCCCACCCTTAGTAATATTTTTGTAATCAATTTCAATAAGATATGAATGTAATCATTCCCTAGGTTACATCTAGTACAGAAGAAATTCAAAGGTTAGAAACAGGAGGCAATCAGATGACCAGTGCAATGACTGCAAAATCCAATGTATTTTTTTACTTCTCTTGGATATTTGTCCTCCTATTACCCAATCCAAATGGCCCTTTCAAATGGATATGAATTTCAGTCATTGTTTGTAGCTGATTTGCATACCCTAAGTGTAAAGTTCCAAGCACCAAGTACTAGCTGTGTGTAATGCAGGTAGACTACCCACTGTTACCTCAGTAGCTCTTCCTGTCTCTTTAGGTTGGTTCTTCTCCAACTCAAGGGGGGTATCCCTAAGTAAGATTGCTAAGGCTATGGAGTGGGGTTCTTAGGTGATATAGGGAGAGTAGCCTTAACAAAATGTATGGTAGTAGTATAATGGATTAATGAGTGGTGTGAGAAGGGAATGGTGAAGGAAAACCCCAAGACTGGTGCCTACCAAATCTTGGACAAAATGGAGTTAAAAAGGCATGGATCTAATAGGGCGATTGCATGAATATTTAAGGCCAATAAGGCCTGCTATGCATGCCACAGATCAGCCTTAGATTGCTGAAACTAATGCAGAAAACTATCCTTGGAGAGCTAGGAGTGATACTCTAAAACAAAGACATGAAGGTGATGTTATATTAATTCAAGCAAGAACCTAGTTTGTTAGATGAAAGATTAATGTAACAGCAATGAATATACAAGGGATGAAATCCTCACTTTACATTATCCAAATGGTAGTTGCTCCATTACAAGGCCTTCATGACTAGTTACAAGGGTTTCCTACAATAATAAACAACATGTAAAAGAATTGCAAAAAAAAGAGCCTCACATAAGATAGATGCAATACCTCAAATCTTCCATTAAGCTTGCTAAAATGGTGTACAATGTAGCCCAAGGGGTGAGCTTCTCAATCCCCAAAAATCTCAACCACCATTAAAATGGAGAGAGAACTCCTCTTTATAGAGTGAGTCTCTTCTCTCATACAACAAAAAAACATTATTCTTCTAACTATCTCCATGACAAGTCAAACAAATAATAAAATATTGGAGTAGTTAGATCTCTCCTCAATCAATGGTTGACTATGTCACATCATGTGGACAAAAGCCTCTCAAGGACAATTCACCACCATCCAAAAATAGTAGTGAAGTCACATCAAAACTTTGCAAGAGAGGACGTACAGCTAAAAATAGGCATGAGAACTAGGTCAGCATGCAAAAGGTCCACATGAAATTTGTCCTCCAAGAATGCATGCATCCAAAATATAATAAAATAATTCTCCACATAGGAGGATGTACTCCAAGGTCCACCTAGGAGAACTCACCTAGTGTGCCCTCTAAAATGCATGAGAGAACAAACAATATAATAATCCTCCTAGGAGAATGCTCCACAACAACCTCCTCCAAAAATAGCAAGAGGTCCACAAGATGCATGCAACCAGTCCACATGTATGAATCCCAAGGCAACCAACTCCATGGATGAATTAGATTAATTTAACCTTTGAACAGTTAAGTCAACCTCAACATGTGTGCACAAATAGTTATTGCTGAAATAAAACCATAGTCCCCCTCCAAATAGTCACTAATTGATTAAATCACTATGAACATGTGTGCCAATGAAGGGTGCACTTTAATAAAGTGTTGTACCGTGTAAATAAAGATGTTCTTCCTAGCAAAACCCCACCATGATAACAAAACATAAAGCCAACCTAAGGTGCACCACCACCAAGGGATTATTACATCAAAAGTCATCATCCAACCTAGGAAAAAAGTTTAGATCACCATCAAATCATATGTAGTAACCCCCTTCTAACTCAAACTTGGGAAATAACACATCAATGAGGATACTAACATCATCAAACACATTTCCCCTTAGGTGATGTCTAGCAAGTGTTACATCATTACATTATATCACCTAGGAAATGTTGAAATTGTAGCAAGGAAGGTCTTCCATCATCATTATAGCGTCCTAGCATGATAGAGGACAATGAAACTTAGGCTGAGTTGATTAATTAAATGATTTCCTAAGTCTAACTTAGGAAAAGAACTATTGATGTGTTATAATCTTCAGTTGACTTTATTGAGTAACTTTTCTAAGATTAGACTTTATTGAGTAACTTTTCTAAGATTAAAGTGAAAAATAATTTAAGTTGTGGTCTTTTAATCTTGACCATTGATCTCATATTGATGGAGAGAGCAGATCTCAGCCCTCCATCACTTTGGAGATTAGGGTTTCACTCACTCAACAAAGTATATTAGCAGATCGACTTGGATGGGGGGTGCACTCGACCAAGAGGATTTGATTTCTGAGAGAGATTGAATTGCAGGTTTGTTGGGAGAGTTTTTGCAGGAGGACTGAGGAGACATTGACATTGACAGGTGAATCTACTCATTTCTTCACCAAATCGCAGAGGCATTCTTCAGCTCTGACAAGGCCGAGTTAGAATGATGCAGAGGTGACGTAGGAGGGTCGTACAATTACGCAGAGGCTCGCCATTTCTTCTTTTGTTTCGTTCTGGGAGGTTGATTGAAGGGTTTTAGGGAGGCCGTACAATTCTGTTGAGGAGGGTTTGCTGAGATTTATCAGCTATTGGCTGAGGCCAATTTGCCATTGTAAGAGATCTCTATATTTTCCTGCATATTAATAAGAATACACAAATCTGTTGCACCAGTTTTCCCATCTTCGGTTTTTACGAGGACAATTGTTCAAAAACAAGTGTGTATAAGTGATTGGGATTGTTGTTATTCTTTACTGTTTAATTCTTGGTTATTGTTTCTGCTGTGCATATTATTATGTGAAGAGAAAACCTAGAAAAATCAGTTAATTAATTGAAAAATGAACTAGGTTTTAGAAATTTCACAGGAAAATCCCACAAAGGCAACATGAATCATTCCACCATAGCAACATCATAAGAGAAGGGGACATGAATCATTCCACCATCCCATATAGAACACTCCCTGCTAGTGACACCAACATCATACATTGACACACCAAGTCACTAGGAAACATCAACAACATCATGAAACATCTACCTCCAAACGCCATCATCTAACCCCTTGGGGCTTAGACCATCATCCATATCCAAGATAAGCATATAGAAACTACACCATAATGAGATAGTATGCTCCAAAACCATCCAAAAGTGCAACCAAGGGGTGATCAACAAGGCAAGACATGTGAGACAACCACCAAGCAACAACCACAATCATCCAACCAAGGAGAAGTGAGACTCCCCCAAGCCAAAGGCCTCCAAGGAACCAACAGCAAATCTCCATTAATGTGATGAAAATAACAAAGTGGAACCTCATACAATATGAGGTGTAACAGTGGTTCTCTCTCCTGCTGGCACAACCATAACCCCCTATGCCTCCTTCTTTTCCATGTTCACCTATCTTTTTCCCCTTGCTTTATTTGGAATTCTCCATGACAAGGGGGATTTGTAAAACGTTTCATTACTTTTTTATCCTAAAGATTAGATTGTCTAGTCATTCTATATAATGTTGTTTGGTTCAAGAATATAAAAAAATTGCACCTTTTGAGTAAATCACGATGAGAGTTATACAAAATGCTTCCTTATTGTAGGAAATAATTTTACTTCTTTAATGACCCCACCCTTAGTAAAAAAAATTAATCAATTTCAATAAGATATGAATGTAACCATTCCCTAGGTCACATCTAGTACAAAAGAAATTCAAAAGCTAGAAACAGGATGCAATTAGATGGCCAATGCAATGACTGCCAGATCCAATGTATTTTTTTACTTCTCTTGGATATTTGTCCTCCTATTACCCAATCCAAATGGCCCTTCCAAATGGAAATGAATGTCAACTATTGTTTGTAGCTGATTTGTCATCTGCATTAACAGAAAACCATGAGGCTTTAGCCAAAGTAGTTTACCTAGTTCTGTTGCAAATCATAAAATGATTGTTCCTTTGATCCTGTTATCGGTAAAGAAATATCATTTGTTATTACACCCCCTAGTGAAATCACACAGATGGAGTACCTTCTATAGTAAAATAGTATGTCCATCTAAACTGTGAATAGGATGACAATCATTCCTGTTTTACACATCTTTTCGACTAGAAGCATCAGCCTTTTCTTTAAAAATTTCAACGTGTTTTAATCCCAAGTCCATTAAAAGGTGCATATAGTATATATACGAAATGGAAGAAATAAACAATAGTCAACCATAACCTTCTTGGTGCATTCATTTCCGCAAAGCTTATTGGGGTAAAACAACAAAAAAATATGAAGACAAGGTCAAGAGGTGTTGAAATGTCATATCCTAGATAATGTGCAATATCAACATCCATACTTGGTATAGTGATATCTTGCAAACTCACACACAAGCGTGTTCTTTCACTAAGTTTTTAAAAATAAACTAGACAGCTTGATATTTGAAGTGAGTTGTTATTTATTTCATACAAAGTATAGTTTCTCTTGCATTCATACATTTATAATATTTCATAAACAGCCTCAACCAGGTATTTGGACAGGAATCAGAAGTTGGGTATGGTTGCCCCCTCAGGGGTAACTACTTCTTGAGCACCCTCTCAAGGGTGTGGTGTTGTTGCTTGCATGAGCTCTCATGCGCATATTCTCTAACTCGGACTATTTCTTCCGGTTCTCCCTAAAATATATGATGATCTTGCCTCACATCACTCCTCAATTCTTTCATATGACTAAGTCATGGTATATCAACTCCTTTCATATACACCTCAGATGACACATGCACTTGCAGAGGGTACACTATGCTTCCATTCCACATGGTCATGGTACTTTGGTTTAGTTGCTTTACTTCAGTTGTTGTGCTATATTCTCATGTATGGGTTTGATACTTAGACATGGTGTTCTAGCTTCTTAACTAGTTGTAAACACAGTAAACACTAAAGTGTGATCTAATAGTATTTCATAACATTAACAATTTTACTATTTGTCTTGTCGTACCATGGGGGACATAATTTTCCTTTTGATAAGTGTCATCACATATTCTATCAAGTCGTACTACTAGGGATCTGGTTAAGATAGCATACCCGATATCCCTATCCGTACTTAACACTTTACATCTTCCCCTTTCACTTCCATTCCATTCATAGAAATGTATTCCGCACTGGGAGGGAAATATACAAAGGGAAAGGATCCAAGGACAAGCTCGTGATCAATTAGATCTATCTCTCCTAACATCCGAGGCCGAACGAAGAAAACTCAAGATAGAATGTTGTCCCAAGGAAGAGTTGTGGGAAGATTTGGACCGCCTATCGTGATGTTGTCTAGAAGAAGTAATCCACCTCTGATGTCTAGGTGATCTCGTTTTCCTGTAGGTGATGTATCTAGTCTGGAAATGTCTCCGAGATCTCTAGGGAGGGGGAATGGTCCCTCTGGTCCACACCAATCTGGGGTCAAAGGTAATGTTATTATTAGTCTGTCTCTTGATGCCCCTAGCTAATGGGAGCACCATAAAGAAGAAAGTAATCTACTAAGTGGGATCTAGTCTAGGAGGAGGTTGGAGAATGTGGCCATGAATTTTGAGGGCCTCCTACATGTAAAGGGATAGACATCTCTGGTCTAAGTATCGGAAGAAACTGGATTGGGTTTGGATCCCCTTGAACAAGCAATGAGATCCCCCATGGATCTCACAATAAATGGGCAGCATAATATGAAATGCTCCTTTGTCTCCACCTCACAAAGATGATATAGCTGGTGGATCCTCTCGGCCCATACAACATGGTGATCTGTCTCAACTCAAAGTCTGTGTGAGCCCACTCGGAATCGGCCTAAGGGGATATGAAGTGAATGTGCCCAATGATGAGATGTGTATGGGGGTTGGATAACGAGTCCATCTATCGCCTCTAAGAAGCGCTCAGCATAGAAGGCCATCTTTGGACGTAAACCACCCTAGGGGTTTGTCCAAATGACAAGCACTAACTGTCTGTAAATGTCATCCTTGATGATCCTATTCAACTCCTGCCTAGATGGTAGGAGGTGGCCCAATGCATCCATGGAGTATCTGAATGGAGGAAGTCGATCCATCGAAATACAAACAGGCTCCAAAAGGTTCGAGACCCCTACAAACCAACATCTAGTGCAACCACGAGGGCTAGATAAGAAAATGGACTCCATTGAGAAATAGGCCAGATACGGGTACCGATCACGGGTCGYCGTTGAATCAGCGAAACTCCGAATACAGTGCAGAAGTAAAACCAGGAGGAAAATAATCTCAAGCCAGAAGGGTCGGGCACCAAAATCTGCAAKGATGATGTGTCGGGGTACTATATGCTTACATCWGTTGATGCGTCGAAGGAGAAGGATTTGCACTCGCTCAACTGGAGCCCAATCAATTTCCAATAAACAAGGTCCCCAAACCTTTGAACCTAAAGAATTGTGGGCCAAATAAGGAATCCATTAGAAACATATTGTACAGAATGTACTGAAAACAATATCGAAAACATTGTCTCTCAAGAGCAACGAAGGACCGACCATTGCTTAAACAAGGTTGAAGAGCATGTCAAAGACTAAAGTGAGGCCCTGAGAATTGTACCCCTAAATAAGTATAAGTGTTGACAATCTAAATCTCCTCTCCTTTGAAAAAGAAATGGTGGTCTAAAAGAACCTTCTTCAATCCATTGAAGATCATCACCTTGGTTTTACTCAGGTTGATCGTCAACTGTCGAAGTTCACAAAAAAGTGCCAAAGCATCAAGTTGTCTTTGTAACCTCCCTGGAGATGAGGCCATGAGTACCACATCGTCAGTGAAGAGCAGGATAGAAATCAAGACCTGGTGGAGGCAGCACCCATCTGTTAAGGTTTAAGCTATTATTAGGTTTCTTTTCAATTCACTAGATAACCATAGCATAGATAGGATCACTGAGAAATGCACAATCACAAGACACATCATTTATCCTGGGAAACCCTCGTGGGGGAGAAAACCCAGCAAAAACTTCCTTAATATAGATAGCCAATACAATGCCAAGAGAGTAAACCAAACAATATAGAAAGTCCTCTCCCAAGTATGCGCCTCTCTCTCTCTTCCTTCTTCTCCAACTGCAGCTCCAAACTTGCGCTCTGATGAACAAGTGAGTGAGTGAACAAATGAGGCGCTAGCCTCTCTTATTTATACAATCTGGCAGGCGTTGAACTGGGGTGTCTTTTCACTGGCAGGGTCGACTTCTCATTCCGGGTGGTTATAACCACTTTAATATATTTTGGGTGGTTATAACCACTTTAATATATTTTGGGGGCGACTTTTCATTTAGCCCATTACAATTAGGGTTTGACCAATCCGCAAAAGGGGATTTGGTCATTTACAATACCCGACATGATCAATCCAAAAAAGGGGATTGATCTAATGAATAATACATCAATAATAATTAGAATACTCTTTGCAGTTACAATATATAGGATCACTGAGAAATGCACAATCACAAGACACATAATTTATCCTGGGAAACCCTCATGGGGGAGAAAACCCAGCAAAAACTTCCTTAATATAGATAGCCAATACAATGCCAAGAGAATAAACCAAACAATACAGAAAGTCCTCTCCCAAGTATGCGCCTCTCTCTCTCTCTTCCTTCTTCTCCAACTGCAGCTCCAAACTTGCGCTCCGATGAACAAGAGAGTGAGTGAACAAATGAGGCGCTAGCCTCTCTTATTTATACAATCTGGCAGGCGTTGAACTGGGGTGTCTTCTCACTGACAGGGTCAACTTCTCATTTTGGGTGGTTATAACCACTTTAATATATTTTGGGTGGTTATAACCACTTTAATATATTCTAGGACTGACTTTTCATTTAGCCCATTACAATTAGGGTTTGACCAATCCGCAAAAGGGGGGATTTGGTCATTTACAATACCCAACATGATCAATCCACAAAAGGGGATTGATCTAATGAATA
>JASDQU010028538.1:29474-40551 GCA_032191745.1 Picea mariana
TAATTTTATTTTTGTTTGTATTTATAATTGACTCACATGTAATAATACTATTATTATTTTTCATAAGTATTATAAGTAATGTTTTTTTAAAGTCGGCATGTGATGTAAGTGTTATCTATGTGAAAACATCTATATTATACTAGGCTATAGATGCACCTCGCTACTCTTAGTGCAAAGACTCTTCACTAGAGAAGTAATAGTGTCAACAAAAGCAATTGAGCTTACAACAAGGCCTTCAAAAGGTCCTTAAGGAATCATGGATAGTGGTTCTCCCACTACCAAATATTTTTCTTTAGTTGGTCCATTCACTAGAATGACAATTTAAAGTAAGGGGGTTCCAATCACTAGAATGACAATTTAATGTAAGGGGGTAGGTCCAATAACATCATTTGGAGATGGAGGAGCAGTGTTGAAAGTTGAGTGAGAAGCCTATGATGCCTCCCCCCCTGCACCTCCATGAGGATAAGCAAGATTATCCATGTTTCCTCTGTCATCCTTTTCAACAAAGGGAGGAGATGGTGGATCCAAATCCCAAGCATAATTTACATGGAAAGGCAGGACACGCTAAATTAGACTCAATGGAGAAGAAAAAATAAAGGTTGATGTACAATGTGATGGTCCCCTAAATAAGATGGTCCTTCTCTTTAAGATTTCCTTCTTTTTAATCATGACCCCTTCTTGGACCACGATGTCTTCTACCCCAAAAACTCGTCTACATAGACTGCAAGCAATGTGATGAACAGATCATCCTTATCCCTCCAATATCTTATGCATATATTTCAAATCAAACATCATACAAAATTAGTTCATACCTTCCCATTATAGTAGCCCATATAAGTTAATCAACAACTTTTTTGAATTACCATTTTAAACATTGATTGTTATATAAGATGAAACAATTTCCTTTCCCAATTGGCACTACACAATATAAATTGCTCAAATAAGTCCATTCCTATTTCCACTTTATCCCTATGCCTAATTTGCCATTGTAGTAGCCCACACAAGTTAACCAACAACTTTTCCGGATTACCATTTTAATGTAGTAGCCCATCTCATTATCAAATAATCATACATGTACTGCATTTGCCAAAATTATGTAAGAATATGGTGTTCATGATATAAAAAAACTATACAAAAGAGTATCCACGAATATAATAGTGATGCAGATCCATCTATTATATGCTTCACATATCAAAATAATAAAGTCCAATGGTCGATATTGAGTCATCATCAAATATAGGACCTTGGTGATACAGGTCCTCGTTGTGAAGAGAATGAAGGTCAATTGCTTCTAGGTGTAGTTTGTATGTGGGTCAAGACTTCATGATGCATATTAAGAAAAGATATTTTGATTCTCATTTTCTTCTTGAAAGGTGGAATTGTGTATGATGGGATGGGAATGAAAGAATTGTCTAAACCAACAAGGACCAATCTTAACCCCGCATCTATCAAGCACCAAGAAGGATCAAATCTTTTGAAGTGTAAATTTTTTTATCATTTAAAATGAATCTAAGCTAGATGTAGTCTAACTAAAGTCCTTAAAACTCAAAACTAACAACTTATGCATATATAAATATGTAAAAATACAATTTTGATTATTGCTAAGATATTTATATTTGCATTGTAACAATATTTCGATTATCATATCTGTAGCTATTTATGTGTAAATCCAGCATCTCTATACATCAATTTTTATATTAAGTGTACATATCAAATCTCTCTTTCATTTATATAGAGATAATTTTATTTTTGTTTGTATTTATAATTGACTCACATGTAATAATACTATTATTATGTTTCATAAGTATTATAAGTGATATTTTTTTAATGCTGACATGTGATGTAAGTGTTATCTATGTGACAACATCTATATTATATTAGGCTATAGATGCACGTAGCTACTCTTAGTGCAAAGACTCTTCACTAGAGAAGTAATAGTGTCAACAAAAGCAATCGTGTTTACAAGAAGGCCTTCAAGAGGTCCTTGAGGAATCATGGGTAGTGGTTCTCCCACTACCAATTATTTTTCTTTAGTTGGTCCATTCACTAGAATGACAATTTAAAGTAAGGGGGTTCCAATCACTGGAATGACAATTTAATGTAAGGAGGTAGGTCCAATAACATGATTTGGAGATGGAGGGGCAGTGTTGAAAGTTGAATGAGAAGCCTATGGCCTCCCCCCCTGCACCTCCATGAGGATAAGCAAGATTATCCATGTTTCCTCTGTCATCCTTTTCAACAAAGGGAGGAGATGGTGGATCCAAATCCCAGGCATAATTTACATGGAAGGGCAGGACATGTTGAATTTTTGAAATATTTAGATGGGGTTGAAGACTCAACAGGAAAGGAAAATTAAAGGTTGATGTACAATGTGATGGTCCCCTAAATAAGATGGTCCTTCTCTTTAAGATTTCCTTATTTTTAACCATGACCCCTTCTTCGACCACGATGTCTTCTACCCCAAAAACTCGTGATGAACAGATCATCCTTATCCCTCCAATATCTTATGCATATATTTCAAATCAAACATCATACAAAATTAGTTCATACCTTCCCATTATAGTAGCCCATACAAGTTAATCAACAACTTTTTTGAATTACCATTTTAAACATTGATTGTTATATAAGATGAAACAATTTCCTTTCCCAATTGGCACTACACAATATAAATTGCTCAATAAGTCCATTCTTATTTCCACTTTATCCCTATGCCCAATTTCCCATTGTAGTAGCCCACACAAGTTAACCAACAACTTTTCTAGATTACCATTTTAATGTAGTAGCCCACACAAGTTAATCAACAACTTTTATGGATTAACATTTTAACGTAGTAGCCCACACAAGTTAATCAACAACTTTTTTGGATTACCATTTTAAAGACAGATTGTTATATAAGATGGAACACTTTCCTCACCCAATTGGCACTACACATAAAAAATTGCTCAAATAAGCCCATTCCTATTATAGCAACAAAGATAAAATCTCCAATAATATTTCCTTGACCCCTATGCCTAATTTCCCATTGTAGTGGCTTGCACAAGTTAATCAACAACTTTTCTAGACTACCATTTTAAACAATGATTGCTATATAAGATTAAACAATTTCCTCTCCTAGTTGGCACTAAAGCCCATTCCTATTATAGCAACAACGATAAAATCTCCAATGATATTTCCTTGACCCCTATGCCTAATTTCCCATTGTAGTAGCTTACACAAGTTAATCAACAACTTTTCTAGACTACCATTTTAAACATTGATTGCTATATAAGATGAAACAATTCCCTCTCCCAGTTGACACTACACAATAAAAATTGTTCAAATAAGTCGACTCTTATTATAGTAACAAAGATAAAATCACTTCCCATTGTAGTAGCTTACACAAGTTAATCAACAACTTTTCTAGACTACCATTTTAAACATTGATTGTTATATAAAATGAAACAATTTTATCTCCCAAATGGTGCTACACAATATAAATTGCTTAAATAAGTCCACTCTTATTATAGCAACAAAGACAAAATTGCTAATGATATTTCCACTTGACCCATATGCCCAATATTATTGGATGCTCTAGTCATAAAGGTTAGTTATGTAATCAGTACAAGACTTCTAAATCAAAACTTGGTTTGTATTAGTCTCTACAACTACCATGGCATCCATAGAAATAGATCTCTATGGAGTTTATAAGTGGCTTACCAGTGTCGCAACACCAACATGAGTATATTTTTTGGGCAATATGCCCATTTTTTTATTGAAGCTTTCAATCAACACAAGCAAGTGACAACTTCTCTATTTTAGATTTAGCACTGGAAGATAAACATCTTTACATGCTATTTAAGTCTCCGGCTACAAACCCACGAGTAGAAGTTATCTATTCCACCGAAGTCACCCAAGACTTGCACCTAGCTCCACCTATTATGTTTTCACAAGCACAGATGCATGCAAACAAAAACGTGTCAAGGAGAAACTTTAACTCCAGTAAGAACAATAACAACACCCAACTTTCACCTACCAAGTTACACACTATTCTATGATATCCTTTTTCAATATTGCAATCTTTACTCTCTACAACAAATCTTTTTTTCAATATTGCAATCTTCACTCTCTACAACAAATCTTTGAACTTTCAAAGCTAAAGAGGGTTTAGCTCTGACCCAATTGAACACATTACAAGTTACCATTCATTATTATTTTTTAACTGTGAGAGAAAACAACGAGACAAATCTTTGAACTTTCAAAGCTAAAGAGGGTTTACCTCGGACCCAATTGGACACATTACAAATTACCATTCATTATTATTTTTTAATTGTGAGAGAAAACAACGAGCCAAATATCTCCATAAGCAATTTTGCCTCTTAAAGTTCGTCATGCTTTCTAACCAATTGCACCAGATGAACTTCCGGTCGCTTCTGGCACCAAAATCGCATGCACGCTACTTTTGTAGAGAAATTAGCGGGTATGCAAAACGAGATTGAAGAAATGCAAGCTAAAGTATAAAGCTCTACGTGATGAAAACAAGGTCTTGCATAAGTTTTAGGTGAAGTAAATTCTAACTTCCTCTAAATATATAGATGTCCGGAAAACATATAAGGAGATCTTGGAATTTTTTTGCAAGGCTACAGGGATGGAATTCAGCACTCAGAAATCTAGTTTCTTAGAAGCGGGATGGGATGATATAGAGATTAATTTGTTGAAGGAATTGTTCCCCTTTGAAGTTAAACCTTTAGATACAGGCTTTAAGTATCTTGGATTTTACATCAAACCAAACTGTTATACAAGAGTGGACTAGTTATGGTTAGAGAAAAAAATTGAAAAGAGAATTCTGAGTTGGAATCATAGGTGGCTTACCCTGGGTGGTAGAGTCATACTTGTAAAAGCAGTACTTGAAAGTATTTTGGTATATTGGCTGTCATTGGCAAAAATCCCCAAATGTGTACTAAACAGTATTAGAAGAAGAATGTTCAGCTTCCTGTGGTCTGGTAAAAAAGAAAAAGAAGGTATGCATCTGACAAGCTGGAAAAAGATAGAAAAACCCAAAAAGGATGGTGGATGGGGAATTAAAAATATTTATATATTTGGACAAGCATTGGCGGCAAAAAGCTTATGGAGATGTCTTATGCTACCTGGCCTTTGGCATGAGGTAATTTTGCAAAAATACCTTAAAAGGAAAACTGTTGAGAAGTGGTTTAGACGGGCGAAAAAATTGGAATGGAACTTCAAATTTCTGGAGAGCACTTACCTCCTCAGTAAGTATAATATCTGATTGGTTGGTTTGGAAACCTGGGAGTGGGAGAGATATCAGAATTGGGGCTGATCCTATGGTAGGATCCTACTCGTTCTATAAACTATCTGAAAATCTTTTATTAAAGCTAAAAGAACAAGGGATTACCTGTCTTGCTCATGCAGGGACAAGCACACAGGAAGGTATTAACTCTATATTGTGGAAAAAAGATGATAATTTAGGCCTAGAAGGAGTACAAAAAGAAGAATGGATAAACTATACAAAAGGGTTGGTAAGTGCTGGAATTGAATTAAATAATGAGAAAGGCATGTTGCTGTGGTCTTGGGATACCAAACAAGGCCAAGTAGCTGCCAAATTAGCTTATGAAGTTCAAATGTTGGAGGATAGGGGAGAAGAGACAAAATTTTGGTATTCTAAGATCTAGAAGTGGCAACTACCTATGAAAGTAAAACTGTTTGTCTGGTTAATGATAGAACAGAGAATACTTACCTGGGATAACTTGATAAAAAAGGGCTTTCAAGGTCCTAGCATCTGTGTATTTTGCAAGGAAAGTGAAGAAACTGTGGCACATTTATTTGAGGATTGTAGTTTCATAACAAATATCTGGCAGACTATCTCTAAGGAACTAAAGTTGGTTAATAATTGGCAAGGTGGACTTTTTGAAAACAGTCTACTGAACTGGTCAAAGAAGGAAAAATGGATGGAAGTTCCTTGTTTTATCAGTTGGGAGGTTTGGAAACATAGGAACCTGTTGATTTTTGAAGATAAACCAAAAAACCATGTTAGAGTTTGTAATTACATTCTACAGGATTTGGGGGAACAAAAATCTACACAGGATACTCTTCTCAAAAGGATTGATAGACCACTTTTATTTGATTGGGCCGGGGCAGTAGGTTTTTTTATGGGGCTTCACAGGAAAGAGCAACAAAGTGCGGGGCTGGAGCCATTCTGAAATGTCCAATAATGGGCACTTATAAACTAAAACTGAACAGTGGAAAATGAACAAATTCTAAAGGGGAATTGATGGCTCTTTGGTTAATTTTATATTTTTCTTATATTAAACAATATCAAGGTTACTTTTGATGGGCGATTCTAAGGTTGTTATAGACTGGTACACTAACGAAAATAATTTTCAAGTGATATCCTTGCAGCACTGGATGTCAAGATTAGATCGCTGAGCAGACATTTTCAGCAAATCAAAGCACGGCATATATATAGAACACATAACCAGATTGTTGATCGACTTTCAAAGGAAGCATTGCTTTTAGAGGAAGATGGTATATATTGTTCACAGATCACAGATGGACAACAAGAAATATATGAAAGAATAAATATCAGTTTATAGGATACTCTGTGCATTGGAATTATGTTAAAATACAGGCATAAGGAAGTCAATACATTTTGTTTATTTTGGATAACGCTGTATATTCAGCAGTGATTTTATGAACAGTGATGGACAGGTTTTTAAGAACAGAAAAGCCTTATTGAGTTTTGGCTACAGTTTTGTAATGATCTGAAAAAAGATAATATTATATTTACTAATATAAGAGTTTTTTCTTCCTGAAAAAATATAGATGTCCCTGAAGAATATCCCTGATTAAACACATTCGATGTGGACTTTGCGAGAATTTGTACTCTGTTGGACCAAATGCTCTCACCTTACCAATTCATCCCAGCATCCATCATGTAGTCAAAATAGTTATCTCAATCTTCGTGCCACTCCTAAAAGTAAAGATTGTCCATGTACGATACTATTTTGCTACAGACTGTCCATCTAAGGATACTATTTTAAATTTCAGCCTTCACTTACAAAATACACTCTTTAACCAGTACTGAGTAAATCACTTTCTAGTTGGTTACAAAGAGAAGCTTTCTCTTACAAGCTAAATGGTTCTGGCAATGCATTTTTTCATAATAAATCCCTCATCCACAGAAAAATTTGACGATAACTCCAAAAACTGGAATGAATTTATGAGCACTTTGGCCTTTGAAATATATTTTCGTGCGGTTGTGGTGTATTAATCTTGAATATTAAATTATTAATCCACGCTGAGTCCTAGAATTATCTGATTTAGGAATAATAAAAGTGTTAACTTTCGTGTTTATTTCCTACCTGTAGTAAATATGTTTGGTATATTGCAGGTGGGCTCTTCAATAAAAAGATTACCACCCTTCATGTAAATAAAGCAGGTGTACTATTGGATTTGTCTAATAGTGGATGTACAGCCCTTCGTACAGTCTGAAACCTATCTATTCCTTTTTTTGTTCGCGTCTTGCTTTTCTGCTTCTGCTCATATAAATATGTCTACAAATTTTGTCTGTTGGCTGACCCGTCGGCAGAAAACAATACTACTATAGGCTATCAAGGAATATTTCGCATGCGCAACTTTCTGTTACATGCTAACTTTTATACATCCCCTCTTGGTTGTACGACGAAAATTAACAGACATGGATGCTTTCAAGTACATAACAATACTCACATTATCCTCCAAAGTAGGATATGCCCTCTTTCAAAACATGCATGGTGATGGGAAAATTAATATCCATGAATGTCAAATACATAAGAATCCTTGTATTGTTCAGATGCCATCTTACAAAACATTATTGATACTGAGAAAATTAACATACACGGATAATTTAAAATGCAACATATAACAAAAACTTTAAAAACTGTAGCCAATAAAACATTTTTTATAAAAATGTTCAGCGGGCACACATTTCCATTGTATCGATCTGCCTCGCATGGCGCTGTCATAATTGACATCAAATAAATCTCCGATACATCATGAGTTAAGATTTAGAGAACACTTATTCTACAGAAACAAGACCAACTTAGATCTAAAATATATTTACTATATCTAAAGAATTCTGATTAATTTATAGAATACAACAGATCTGCACTAATTATCAAACAAAATCTGAGAAGAGGCATTGGAATGTTAATCCCAGATACGAGTCCCCTTCAAGCTTTAATGGAAATGACATGCGGAAACTAACCTGCATCAGTAACAAGGTAGCACATCATCAATTGATTTGTGAAGTGGAAATAGACAAATAACACAACAGCAACGGGGCAAAGCAAGAATTTATCTTTTGAAGCTTCTCATTCTCTGGTATTGGAATAAAATCCACATGTTACACTGTGGTGGGTATCCATAATGACTACAGGGCACAGGTAACATACACCTTGGAACTGAGTAAAGATGTAGTTTAAGTGACAAACAAAAGTATACACAAGGACCATGAGATGGGCTGCCAAAGCCCTCAATAAAAGTGAATCTAACAATGAGAAATAAGATATCAACATGGCTTCTTATAATAGCAGATAGAGACCACTAAAAACTACAAAAAGTCAAACTTAGCATAGAACACCATGTTACAATGTTACAAATAACCAACTGCTACTAATTGACTAGCTGTGAAAACTGCAACTCAGATTTTGACAATTATTTGCTAAGATGCTAGGTACCTTGAAAACCCCTCCCAAAGTTGTGCGAGGGAAGATTGATCCAAAGCTAATAGCTTGCCTATGTGATCTTCAAATATTGATACATAACAAAACTTCAGCAGACCTGATGCAAAACATATAGTATCAGTTATTTTGAGAATGTATTATTCAAAATTGTGTTCTTCAAATATTGATACATGACAAAACTTCAGCAGACCTGATGCAAAACATACAGTATCAGTTATTTTGAGAATGCATTATTCAAAATCATCTTAATATAGGATTATATTGAGAGCATAAAGGTCACATAGATAAGCCTTGATCCAACACAGAGAGGATGAACTTATCAAAATAGGTAATAACAATGTCATCCATAGACTATGCAGTCAAATCGCTGCATGGAGGGGGTCCCTTGCCCACAAACAAGGGGGTTTCATACATCAATTTGGTGTCTAGCTAGGCTGTGACCTTCAAATTAGATATCATCATCATCATCATTATCATTATTATAAAAAAAACAAGCATAACAAATAAATGGCTTTATCTGAAAGGCACAGAAAATTAAACCTTGAAGCCTCCCACTTAGTCCAAGTATTTTAACGGAATTCATCGTGGTAATCATCTTCATCTTCTTCATCAGTGAATATGGCACTATAGAAAACATATGGGTGGTCTAGCATTTCTTTCAAACTCAGACGCCCATCTTTGTCGGCATCAGCCTGTCATGGTAGAAATATAAGAAATCAACACAAAAATCCATGTCCAAGAAATCCAAGCCCAGTCCTGCTGTAAAGCAAATCATAAAATGCAAAATAACACTACTAATCAAATGATAATCAAAAGAGAAACAACAAACCGGCAACATGCCTCCACTATTAGCAAGTAACAAAAGAAAAAGAAGGATTAATGACACACGGTAGCTGTTTACACAATATCATATCTAATTTATAGTCCATAACAATACAAATTATCAACAATAACTTCCACTTCATAGGAGGACATATTAGTATAATCAAATGTCAGACTTTAATAGCAAGTTAAAAGGAGCAAACTAGGAAATTCTATTGACAAGATTTTAGAATGCAAGGAGAGCTTAAAATAGAAAAGCTGCAGAATTATCTTGAAAAGGAACCAAAACACATCTAGGTTTGTATTCAATAGAAATAAGGTGTTGACCTTCCATTAATCACACTTTGTCACTAACACAAAGCCAACAAGTTCTAAACTTCAGTTCACATTCTTAGAGCATTTATTTATCTATAGAATTTCTCTTGCATTGATAATGATTCAGGTTGCACAGGCACATCAATCTTGATATTTTCTTATTCCAATTAGAAAGAACCCAAGTACAAAAAGACCCACTTGATATGCATATCTCCTTAAGACAAACTGCAGGAAAGAAAATAGCATCACAAAATTACCGTCAATAATTAAACAAATTATAAGGAGATGAGAATCGCAGAGCACTGCTCAAAAAAAATCCAACCTGCATTATCATATAATCTGCCTGCTGTTTTGCATAGTATTCCTCTCCTGGATGCAGCCTGTTAATAACAGGTTGCAACTCATTTTCCATCAAAAACCTAGCCAAAACATTGCAGCAAGAAGATTAGTAACACAGTACTTTACCTTGAATGCAAGAACTATTTAAACTGCTTTGCTTGATATCCCCAATTTAAAGCACTTTTTGTCATAAGCATACCCATCATGATTCTTGTCCAGTTCTGTAAACAACTTCTTTGCTGATGCCTCTCTCATGGATTCATAGCCTTGGGAAACGTGGGACTCATTGAAAGTGTTATCATCATAATTCCTTATGAGGTCATATAATCCATGATAGAATTCTGGGAAATTCAGCCTCCCATCTTTATCAGTATCGCGTTCCCTGCAGGGAAATAAAATTTAGAAAAGGCCAAGATCGTTACAATTTATAAAATGGGTCCAGATTCCATACCGATATTGTGTTATTTCTGTAGAGAGAATTCAGAAAAGTGTCACGGCGGCAGATAAACAAAGTTCAATACTAACCAGACCTTGGATTAAATTTAATTTTACTCCTATATTATCACTCATACAAGTAAATATGCTTTGTACATATCAGGAGTTGAACATGAGGAGTAGACAACCAGATGAAGAAACTTATAGACAATTTCACTACTACTTTTGTCCACGCTATTTATAGAACTTCAATAACTAAAACTTTATATGTATGAACCATTTAAATAGTCAAAATCAATGTTAATAATATGTTCATGAAAATGTCTCCGAGGTGTAGGACAGTCGGTGACAGAGTGTGTTGTTAAGCCACTCCGAGGTGTAGGACAGTCGGTGACAGAGTGTGTTGTTAAGCCACTCCGTGTTGTTAAAGTCACTGGTTCGAAACCTGC
>JASDQU010028540.1:15352-25894 GCA_032191745.1 Picea mariana
CAAAGACAAGAAACTAAACCCTAATTCAAATTTTGATTCAGAAAATACTGACAGAAGACAAATCATTGACAAATACCCCACTGCTATTGTCGCGACTGCAACAATTCAACGAGAAGAACCAACAAATCCTAAAAAGGGGGAGTGCCTTTTTCATTCGCAGATGTGGATGAAGGGGACACCGCTACATTTTATTGTTGATAGCATAAGCCAGAAGAACCCCATCTTAGTAGAGGTCATCAAACAGTTTGGATTGTCGACAACACCATACCCACAACCATACAACATCGAGTGGCTTCACTAAGGATGAGATCTCCATGTCAGCGAGCAATGTTGATTGTCATATGGGATCCAACCCTTCAAGGATGAGATATTATGTGATGTTCCCCCACTAGATATCTCGGATGTTCTCTTGGGCCAACCATATATGTGAAAGTGTCATGTTATCTATGATTCTCGACGTAGTGTCATTGTTACTATGGGGGGTCATCTCTACAGGATACCATAGGTGGTTTCCATTACTGTCCGACCTAAACATTGTCAAAAGGTAGTATCTCATACTACAAAATTTAGATTCTTCACAATATGTTCAAAAGGTGAATAGAAAGATAATCCAACCACCACAACCTTGGCCGAAGCACCTTCTATCCAACAGAAGCAGGTCAAAAAGACTACAACAAACCGCAAAGATTTTTTCTTCACACAGAGATCTCATGTAGCTAGAATGGTTAAAAAGTTCCAACCCTTCCAGCCATAGGTTCATGACAACCTTCAACAAGCTAAGAAGCACAACTTCTCCAACAAGGCAAGCAACTCATCAAGATGCAGATTTAGAAAATGTTTTTCCCTCTCCCTCGGGCACTCAACGCAATAGATACCATTGCTTCCTAATGAGGGAGGATTTATCTAGGTGGATATCGGTGGCCACCCACCTTTTTCAACTAGTTGAAAATAGTTTTCTGGTGATTTTGGTAATTTACTATTTTTAGCATTTTTTAACTTATGGGGCCATTTTGATGGCCTAAATGAAGGTTTTTCTGGATGGAGCTTCTCAATGATATCCAAAAGCTCTGATCGAGCCCCCAAAATAAATATCCTCAACTATACCTTTCCAACAATCTATAGTTCACCCCAAACAAAGATCGTATGCCAAAGTTACGGCCCTAGGAAGTTGATACACCAAACTTCCCCAAACGAGGTCCACAAAGTTGTTGGTTTTTAATCTTCTAGGGTTAGGGTTTTGGATTTTATTTATGATAAAAAATCTTTTTAGCCTCATTGTAAAATCATCTTCTTGTGAATGCGAGTAGCGGACACATCTCTTCTCAGAGATAAGTTGCCACCATTCTAGCGAGTCTTTCACTCTATATTTTTACAGTCTTTGTACATTTTCACTCACTAATAAAAAATTGTGTATTATTGTATCTCTATGTTTATGTTTACATTTATGATACATTTATTTTACATTATTGAATATTTGAGATATCTCTCTACGTTGTTTTATTATACCTCTGCTCTCATTTCATACCAAAAATAATCTGAAGCAACAGTCAATTAAAAACACAATCACTTTAAACTCTAATACCAAAATATAAAATCCACGTTCAAAAATTGAGATCAATAATGAAACACACTTATCCACTCCTGAAAAGAATAAAAAAACAACCATTAACGAATACCACCTTCATGTATTAAAGCCACTTTAATAGGCGCTAATACATCAACAATTTTCACCCTACATTCTTATGTACATATAAGAATGTTTTGTTATTTCTCACATTTCTCTACGAAAATAGAAATGCATTCAGATATGTAAGTTATTATCATTTTGGGTCTTTTGGGAAATGGGAAAGTAAGGTCTTTTTATAAACAATTAAAAGATGCCTACAAAAAATTATAAATCTTTATTAAGAATTTTAAGGTAATTTTAGTGGTTTTACTACAACAACGGTTTTAGGGACTTACCACTTACACCTTTAAATAAAGGTTTATGTCATTTTCTTCTCATTCTCAAGTATTGTATGTTCTTATAATATTTTTATTTTCATGATTCTTTAAATGTTATTTGGTGGTTTTGTATTCACACCTAATGTTATCGCCCACTACTTTGCTAATACACAAGGATTAAGTCCTTCGATCTAGAAGTCCATAACAATATTTATTGTTAACATAATTGGAAGTATGAATTCAAATGACATTGTTTCCCAGGTCAATGTTACCATAGTTCTTTTAAACCATCATCTATTGAAACTAGTTTATAATAAAAAAACACTTACAAAATAATTATAAACTCTATCATGACATTGAGAGAGACACATACAACCAAAAAAAAGAATGTTCAAAGAAAAAACACATACAAGTTAATTACTCTATGTTGACATTTATACACACATACAATGAAAAAAGACGATATATTTTTTCATTAAACTTTGATAACGAAACAACGTTTTATCTAAGAAAATGTAATTTATGCATAATTTCCGAGTATGGAAGATTTGGAAATTTTTTAACTTATAAGTTAAAAAATTCAAAAAGGCTTATGGAAGGTTTGGAACATTTTTGGACTTCGTAATAAGTAAAAAAAGCATGGGGCATTGTTATCCACTTATAAGTTAAAAGGCTGCATTTCCTATTGAATCAACAAGAATATAATAGATTTATTTTACCAATTCATAAAAATATGTTTTGGATAATACATAAAAACATGTTTTGAATAATGCATATTGAACTTAGTATGTAAAGGTGGAATTAAGTTAGTGACCATCCTTTGAAAAAGTGTTGATGCCCTTTGGCGTCTGAAATCCTAGTGCAGTTCGGAACAGCTTGCTGCTTGACTGGATCATCCCATCACAAAGAAAACCCTCTGCCATGGCTAGCCGCAGACTCTCCTCTGCCTGACACACCGGAATGCATTCAGTAGAGGGGGGGAAACCCCCCTCGTACAGTAATGTAACAACCAACGATCGGTCGGGAACAATTTCAAAATGCCCAACATTTGAGCCGCCACTGCAAATGCGTGACCAACTCCTCGCCAGAGAGCAAGGGCTTAGGAAGGAAATGGATGTGGAAGCCGACACATCACATCCAAAATCACCTCGCGGATGGGAGCCTGGAAAATGCATTCCACAAACGGATAAGCTGCCAAGATACATCATCAGCTCAACAAGAGTGGGGGAACACACACAATTTATGAGCGAGCATACCCTTATTGGTAAATTTTTGGGCCTATGGCAATTAGAACGAAACTTGACCAGGTGGATAAATCACTGGTGGAATCCCAAAGGGGACTATGAGATCCAACTTAGCTCCAAGGGCTTTTTCACGATCATTTTGTACAACCCAGAAAACAGAGATCAAATCCTTAAGAATGGGCCATATTTCTACAACTCGGTAGGGTTATTTCTACATTTTTAGATGGAGAGATTCAACCCAGATAAGGAGGACTTCACCATGGCCCCCGTTTGGATCCACCTCTACTCCCTACCACAAGAGTTCTAGCTGGAGTAAATCCTCATGGGAATCGAAAATACAATGGGCCAATATGTCAAAACCTCAGAAGCCACAAAACAAAGAAAGTACACCTCATACACCTGAATCTGTGTTTACATGAATATCTCAAAAGCCCTATCGGGAGTAGTAACACTGGAATACCAAAATGAAGAATGGCAACAAACCCTAGATTACGAACACATCCCGTTCCTCTACAGAAAATGTCACGAACATGGTCACCTCTTCAGAGATTTCCCCCTAAATAAGCAAGCTACTAAAGTAGGTGACACTGCATAGCAAGATGGCTTTACTACCATCATGACTAGGAAGAAAAATCCTCTGAGGAAGCAGAACTTAGACCCTAAACCGTAGATCCTGACCAAGAGCTCCTACGATATACTGAACCAACTACCAGAAGAAGGAGCCATCCAAGATCTACACAAAGAGCCGCTTCAGACCAAAGGTAAGAACCAAAACTTTGCCTCTCCTGATCCAAACCTTGAACTCCACCCAGATGAGAAAGGGGATGCAGATGGAGACATCCTAGTGCACCTGGATGACAGAGATCTGGTAGGCGTCGACCTGGAAAAACTTGAGGAAGCCCTCAACCAAAAGGACCAGCATGCACTTCCCAAAGAGCAACTCCAAAAGGTACACAAAGTCTTTCTTGACTCCTCAGTAGGATCCACAGCTCATCTAGGCATAGTCGCAGAGTCTAGTTCAAGCTCAAAAAAAGTGTCGTGAAAGAACAAAAGAAGAGGGAGGAAACCAGTACATCAAATCATCAAAGAAGTAGGTCACCTTATGATCAACTCAGGGCAGATCCACAAGCTCACAGAGGGATACCTCCACCCAACCCCAACCTCTTAATGATGAAGATCATTACCTGGAACATTAGAGGACTCAATGGTCGATCCAAACAAAGGATCCTCCAAAACTGCATCCAAACAGAAAACCCAGATATTCCAATGTTATAGGAAACAAAATGTGCAGGGATAGAAGCAGAAAGCATCTTCCAACACATTTGGCCAGGATGTGACTTCATTCTAACATACTCCACAGGGGCCTCAGGAGGTCTGGCCATTTTATGGAATCCATGTACTGTCTCTTTAAGCAGATCATTTTCCACCATTGGCACAATAACGACCCATTTCAAGATCACAGGCTCGAACCAGATGGGGACTGTAACAAATGTATATGGACCCCAAAGTCAACAAGAAAACGACAAATTTCTGGAACGGCTAATCTTCATCAAAACCTTGCTGACCACCTCCAATTGGATCTTAGGAGGCGATTTCAACATGATATTGTCGCTCGAAGAAAAAACAGGAGGGTGCAAGCGAATGGAACAAGACAGCGGTAAGTTCAAAACCCTAATAGACTAGTTAAAGCTAGTAGACATTGAAAATAGTAATGGAACCTTCACTTGGTCCAATCATAGATTAGAAAATCAACATATTTCTTGTAGGCTAGATCATTTCCTCATAACAAAAGAGCTAATGGAAGAAGGCCCTCACATGGAAAGTCTCATTCTCCCAAAAGAAAGGTCGGACCATTGGCCAATTGCCCTCAGCCTTGAAAGAGGGGAAACTCCTAAATACAAGCCCTTCCGGTTTGAGAAATTGAGGCTCTCACATCTGAACTTTCACCAACTTGCAAAGACCCGGTGGGCTCAAGTGGAAATAGAGTATGGCACAAGCATGTACAGATTTTAGCAATGCCTCAAAACTTCAAGCAACCACTAAAACTCTGGAACAAGAACACCTTTGGCAATATATTCCAAAGTATGAAGAATATAGAAAGAAAATTGATGGAGATTCAAAAAAACTTCATCTAAGGAACTCGAACAACCGGACTAATGAAAGTGGAATAGGAGCTTGAAATGCAACTAGAAGAGAGGAAAAGGCAAGAGGAAATCTTGTGGAGACAGAAGTCTAGGGTTCAATGGCTCAAGGAGGGGGAAAAAAACACAAAATTTTTCCACAGAGAAATGATACACCGCAGGCACATTAACATAATTACTCAGCTAGAGGACAACCAGGGCAATCCAATCTGAGAGCACACCCAAATAGAAGTAGAGCTCAATAATTACTACCAAGATCTCTTAACGGAAGACAAGGAGGACATAATGACAGAAATCAAATGAGTGACCCGACATATACCCTCTTTGGTGAACCCTAAACAAAATGCAGCCCTCATGAGACCTATCACCCAGGAGGAAGTAGATCAAGCTGTTAAATCCATGCCACTAGGGAAGGCTCCAAGTCTAGATGGCTTCATCACCGACTTCTTCCACCACTACTGGGATCTGGTAAGAACAAAGGTTTGGGAGGTTGTTGAGGAATCACGCACCTCAGGCCAAGTCCTTTCGGCCCTCAACGCGACCTTCCTAACCCTGATACCTAAAGAGGAACGAGTTACAAATCCCAAACAGTTCATACCTATTGCTCTATGCAACATGATCTGCAAAATTATAACAAAAGTGATGGAAAATCGCTTTAAACCCATCCTAGCCTTCATCATCTCCAAGGAACAAGCAGGGTACTGTGAGGGAAGAAAAATTATGGACAGTATCATTCTTTCTCAAGAGGTCATCCACTCTCTCAAATCAATAAAAACTCCAGGTATGTTAATCAAACTTGATCTCTCAAAAGCATTTGACAAAGCAAGTTGGCAGTACCTCTGGGCCATCTTAGATTCCTTTGGTTTTGAAAAGTGTTGGGTGAACTGGATCTTAAACCTCACCTCCTCCGCTTTCTTCTCAATCCTTGCTAATGAAGTTCCTTCCTAGCCCTTCTTCTCATCCCATGGTATCAGACAAGGTGACCCTCTTTCACCCTTCCTGTTTGTGCTCATGGCGGAAGGTCTAGGACGCTACATCAAAGCAACAGTCATAGAGGGCTCTCTCAAAGTTCTACCGTTGCACAACATCCAACCAACACCCTCACACAGTCAATTTGTAGATGACACACTGCTCTTGAACTCCCCTACAGCCAGAGAGGCCAACAATATTAACTCCATCCTTTCAGTCTTCTCAGAGGCGTCCAGAATGACCCCTAACCTAGAAAAATCCAAACTCTACTTCTTCAACACTCTGATAGTTTTCCAGGTCCACATCTCCAAACTCCTGGGAATACCCAAGAGCTCCCTTCCATCCAATTACCTTGGCATACCTCTCACAGGAGAAACAACAATATCTATCTCCTATGATAACCTTCTTTTTTCTATCTCCAGCAGTTTGAGCAGTTGGTCTTTCAGACCGCTTAACATCGCAACCAGGTTGGTCCTACTCAGATCGGTTCTCCAAACCCTTCCCACCTACCTCTTCAATGCACTAGCGGCCCCCAAGCAGGTCATCAGAGCTATCTGAAACTTCCAAAGAAACCTCCTCTATCACGACCATCAACCCAACAAGAAATGGGCGCTAGTTGGGTGGGACAAAATCTGCACACCCAAAAGATCAGGAGGGTTGGGGCTTCGCGACCCTGGGAAACTCAACCAATTAATGGGATCCAAAATCTGGTGAAGATGGTTAAAAACACCAGCAGCCCTATGGGTGCAAATATGGAATAATAAGTACGCCCCCCTCACACCAGACATCCAACTCATTAGACACAATACCAGAATACAAGGCTCTAACATTTGGAATACCACTTGGCAAAACATAAACCTTATACCAAACCATGCTTTTTGGGAAATCCAAAATGGAGAAAGCACTCTCTTCTGGCAGGATTCCTGGCAGCAATTCAAACCCCTCAGCAACCTTGAAGAGATAAACCCCCTAAGACAAGCTCTAAGTCAAGACACTCTTCTCAAAGTGAAAGACCTTTGGAAAGAACAGGAACAGGGTATGAAATGGCGTTTCTGGAAAACCTCCAATCAGGATCTAGGGACCTCGGGGAACCTAAACTTGCAATACTGGCAACACTATGCTAGCCTACAGAGAACCCCCTTCAAAGAAGGCCCAAACATTCTCTAATGGTGTCATTCAACAAATGGCAACTTCTCAGTCAAGGATGCCTACTATCTACAAGGAAACCACCAGAATCAGAGCAAGGAAAACCTTTGGAACAAAGTTTGGAATCCTACACTCTGGCCCAAGGTGTCTACCTTCCTCTGGCTAGTCACACACAATAGAGTTCTAACTTGGGACAACCTTTGGAAAAGAGGATTAATTGGTCCCTCAATATGCGTCTTATGCCACCAGCAAGAGGAAACCAAAGAGCATCTCTTCAATAGTTGCCCCTTCAGTCAAAGGATTTGGGACCAAGGAGCTCAAACAATGCACAGAGCCAATCAAAATAGGAGAAACATTAACGACACAATTGAAAACTGGGACTAGATTACCTACAACAATCCTCTATTGAATCACATCTGGCAACTTCTCCTAGGATTCACCCTTTGGCAAATATGGAAAGAACGAAACCAAAGAATTTTTCACTCTAAAGTCTCCACTCCAGACATAACATGGGCAAAACTAGTCTCCCTAGTCAAGGAAACTATCATGAGCAAATTCTGGAAAACAGAGGACTCAAACTGCAATCTAGAAGAGAAAGATATACTCAAAGTTGGAAACCCAACCTAGTCAATCAATTGACGTTAAAAATGTAGTGTACCCTTTTCACTACCGAGGCTTTCAAACCTCTCGCTAACCAATCTGTACATGGAATTTTACACAAAACATACAGAATTGTATAATCACTTGCATAACATCAAAGAGATACATTTTAATTCCTTGAATAAAAATATAGTTACTGTTATAATTAGACAATCCATAGCTTTCAACAGTAATTCATTTACACAGCGGAAAACATGATAACAGATCCAGTACAGTCATGATAAAATGTGGTAAAAATATATTTAAATACTTATCTTGTAACAGTAGAGAAATCCACCAACCAAATGCAGGCCTTCCACGAACCTCCCAGCCATAGACCGCACTGCTCCTCAACTCAACAGTGGGTCACCCCCGAGCTGGGACTGAGCTCCACCCCAGGGCAAGGAATCCTAGGCTAGGATGAGGTTACAGGGAAAATAACAGAGGAATATCTGGAAGGATTCTTCCCAAAGATGCCATCTTATGCCCACTACTTCCAAACTCTCATTCCCCACATGCCTGTTTCGCCTGGGAGTATACACCTTCAAACACACAGTCCATCGGTGCTAACCTCCCTCTCTGGGTCTCGGCAACAGGCTAGATCAGGAAGTCTCAGAGCCCGTAGCTGGTGCTGGGCACTCTCTAGAAGAAACCACTTCCCAGCAAACTGTTTCACCTGGAAAGAGTTGCTCATAGGCCAACAAGCCTCACGCAGTCCAGAACTACGTGCCAAAACAAACATAGGGAAAACAAACATAGGCTTCCCAAGAACCGATTCAGCAGTCACAGGATGTTCTCATGGTCAAGATTTCAGAACAGGGCTCCACGCACAAGCTCGCTTAGCTTTTCCTTGGCAAACAGAGACTCTTCCCTGAAATTGACATGGACATTTCGTTCAGGGAATGCACACACTAGTTTTCTCTCATAGACAGACTCCACAGTTCTGAACAAGCATAAACATGCATTCTTTAGCACCCAACACAGACTTCCTCTCTGTAACAGACATACCCAAGGTTTCTCGCAGACTGGCTCCTATGGCTCCTTCTCACGGCAGTCGGGTCAAATGGAGTGCCCGAGATCCCCTCCCCATGGCTGTTCCTTTCTGTTTTATTTGCATGCATCAGGGTGGACATTTGTCACCCTGGAAACTACATGCGTTCCATCCGCATGCCTCCTTGTACACGCCTTTTCTTTTTGCTAGGAACTTAGAATAAAATAATATGCACATGTTTTTTTTTTTTTAGGAAATAATATTAAAATATTATTCCAGGCTTAAGCCCCTAGGCTGAACACTCAACCCCTTTCCCACCTTCCAGCCCCTAGTTCCTTGCCCACTCTATGGACGCTCAGTCCCCCTTCACTCATTCATTGTGGTTGGTCTGCACCTGGCGGTGTTTATATTTTATTGATTATTCTGCATACATANATAGCAAGAAAAACCTTTGGAACAAAGTTTGGAACCCTGCACTCTGGCCCAAGGTGTCTACCTTCCTCTGGCTAGTCGCACATAACAAAGTTCTAACTTGGGACAACCTTAGTAAAAGAGGATTCATTAGTCCCTCAATATGCATCTTATGCCACCAGCAAAAGGAAACCAAAGAGCATCTCTTCAATAGTTTCCCCTTTAGTCAAAGGATTTGGGACCAAGGAACTCAAACAATGTGCAAAGCCAATCAAAACAGGAGCAGCATTAACGACACAATTGAAAACTGGGACTCGATCACCTACAACAATCCTCTATTGAATCACATTTGGCAACTTCTCCCAGGATTCACCCTTTGGAAAATATGGAAAGAATGAAATCGAAGAATTTTTCATTCTAAAGTCTCCACTCAGATGTAACATGGGCAAAAATAGTCTCCCTGGTCAAGGAAACTGTCAGGAGAAAATCCTGGAAAACAGAGGACTCAAACTGCAATCCAAAAGAGCAACATATACTCCAAAGTTGGCAACCCAACCTAGTCAATCAATTGACATTAAAAATATCCAAAAGCCAACACAGCAGCCCAAATGCCTGGACCCCTCCCCCAACAGATTTCATTAAAATCAACTTTGATGGGGCCTCCAAAGGCAACCCGGGACCAGCAGGTTATGGAGCCATATTCCGAAATTCCAATGGGAATACTCTCTATCTAGTAGCAAGCTACTTGGGAGAGACAACGAACAATGTAGTAGAGCTTATAGGCCTCCTGCGAGGCCTCCAAACAACTATTGATAGACACCATCGCAAGCTAATCCTAGAGGGAGACTTTCAAATCGTCCTTCAACTAATCACCAAGATCCCGCACGGAGCACAACCTCTGAAAATCTCACCTAGCTGGTGACTTTTAGGGTTTCTAGAGGACTTCAGAAACCTCCTTAGCACCAACCTCAGCATCACACCATCCCACATAAAAAGAGATGCAAACAAGATAGAAGATTGCTTGGCAAATGAAGGAGTAATTAAGGAGATAGACCAC
>JASDQU010028541.1:0-12115 GCA_032191745.1 Picea mariana
ATTCAAAGACAAAGCACATTGATGTTCAATATCACTTTGTAAGAGACATGATTGAAGAAAAGAAAGTATCACTGATGAAGGTGGACACTTTGAAGAATGTTGTAGATTCATTAACAAAATCTGTGAGCACTGAGAAGTTCTCTTGGTGTAGAGGATCCATGGGCATTGTTGCCCTGGATTGTTGACTATGTAACCATGTAACCCCCCGTGTGCAAAGAAAACAACAAGTGGGAGAAAATGTGGGGAATCTTACCCCCTCTGGTGCAACGAGAAAACTCTACATAGAGAAACTCCTGAAGGGAGAAGTGCCAGAGGCACATGGAAACCATCCATGAAGGACATGTGGCATCAACCGGTAAGTACACATGACACTATGTGATGCGATGCAACCACATCAGTACAGGCCCGTACTACTCTGGGAGTTATACAAGCCCCGCATTCAGAAACCTCCATAGCCCTAAGCATCGAAGAGACGTGGCATCAATTAGTTGCCAACACGTGTCATAAAACTGTTGCAAATACATGGCGTCCATCAGTCAGGGGACGTGGCGTTCATATAGACCATGAAATGTGGTACTCGTTTAAATAATATTTTGTGTTTGCCATCTATACTATTTCAATTGACACATGACACATATTATTTATGTGACATGTCAGCATTTTGACGTGTCCTATAACTCATTTGTAGACCCTTTTAAAAATTATCGCAAGGAACTGTGTTCGGGAGTTAGAAAATTTGTATATTTGGGGTTTTTTTTGTTTAGATGCCTTGAAACTCCCGAAGCATGAAGTCCCGAAGTGACCGTTGAAGGTTTTCTTTTAAAATTTGGGCAGGTTTACAATGCAGAGAACATGAGAGTCGCTTGATCAAATTTAATACAATTTATCAATGGATGATATTGTAAGCACCTTATTAATATTAATACATAACGATCATGGATTTATTTAATTAAAAAGCAATTCCCTTAGTTTTTTTGGTGAATTTTTATTTTTAAGAGGTAAAAACAAAAGATTTTAAAATTCAAAAGTTTAAAATCCTAAAGTGTTCTAACAACTTCAATTATCTTACAAGATGAAGAAGATATTCTAAGATTGGGCACTCTGGGTGTCATCCTTAGACATATCAATCAACTGTCTATTTAGGTTACAAAGAATCATTTTTACAACATGAGGTCCAGATGTGTAAATGGTGATGGAAGATGATTTGGAAAACCCAAAGCCCAACATAAAACTAACATTATATGTGGGTTCATATCAATGACACCTGCACATTCAGAGTTTCAAAATAGAGAAGGTTTTAAGAATAAGAACAAGCGACAACTTGCAAACCCCCAAATAGTTGAAGTGTCGTAGATCCAAATGCATGAAATACTATGTCACTTCGGGCCTGTACCACTATGAGAGTTTTCAATCCAGAACATATAGAAATCGTCGAATGTCGAAGAGCTGTAGTCAAGAATTCCCAAGATACTTAATGATAAGATACATTAATCTTGGGTTAATTGGAAATAAACATGGTTAATGAGTTTGGGCCCGTACCAGTCCAGGAGTTATACAAACTCTTCATAGAGAAACTCCCAAAGGGTGAAGTTCCAGAGGCACATGGCAGCCATGCGCAAAGGACACTTGGCATCAAATAGTAAAGACACGTGACATCATGTGACACCAGGTGATCACATCAATTCGGGTTCATACTACTCTGGGAGTTATAAAAGGTTCACATTAAGAAACCTCTAAATCCTCTAAGTACGAGAGAGATGTGGCATCAATCCATTTCCAACACGTGATATAAAAATGTCACAAATATGTGGCATCCATCAGTCAGGGGACATGGCGCTCATATAGACCATGACACATGGCACTTGATTAAAGAATATGTTGTGTTGATCATCTAGACTATTTCAAGTGACACGTGGCACATATTATTTATGTGACACACTAGCCTTTTGACATGTCCTATAGTTCATGCGTATACCCTTTTAAATATTATGACAATGAACTATCTTCGGGACTTCAAAACTTTGTAGATTCGAGGTTTTTGTTGTTTAGATGTGTTAGGATATTTAGACACTTAGAAGTTAGTTAATATCTACTTGGTATAATGCGTCGTTAGGTAAAAGTGTGTTTCTTTAGTATGCATTAATATGCATTTGTAGTTAGGAAATACGATGGTCACGATATGTCCTTGACATAGAGTGATTCGACGATTCTTATTCTCCTCGATCTTAACAACCATTGATATGTGGCTTAACACCCTATTGGTCCATGATCTCTATTTAAAGAGAATGGAGGTTTATTTTTCGATGATTGATTGTAAGAAAATCTCTTGTAAAATCTCTCTGTAATATTTTTCTCTTGCATTAATAAACTGCTCCAAGTGGCCGCGTTGGCTGGGGCTGCGGATGTTTCCCCGTAGAGGTTTTACCACATCAAAACATCGGTGTGTCAATCTTTGATCTAGTTATGTGAGTGGTTACTGAAGTTGTTCTTCCTTTCTTGGAATACCTGTGTTGTCGAACATGGTATCAGAGCCTATTTGAAGACTCTCTCTTGTTGTAGATCAAGATCGTGAAGTCGAGTTGCCTAATCTCCATTTTCTATCATTTTCGTACATTTTTGGGCTGAGAGGACTGTTCCATTGCACCCTAAGTGCTCGTTTAAGTCAGGAACACTTTTCTTTTCACTCGAAAAGGTTTATTTTTTCCCAATATACGACCATTTTAGTCACATCTGGAGGTATAAAGCCTGAATACACATTTTTTAAATTTTTGCAAAGTATTTATTTGGTTTTATATTATTTATTTCCAGGTTTCTACTCTTTTAGATCTGTGTATGATCTTTTCCCCGTGCCCTGTGCAATCTTGGAAAATTAGAAATAGATAGGAAAATATGCATCTTCCAGGTAAGCTAACCAAGATCTATCCCTTCTTGTCATCGAGAAGCGAAATTGTTTTCTTGTGTGAAAAGAGTTTTTTTAGCACGCTCTCCAAGGCCGTCTTCAACAACAAAAAGAACAACAACAATCCTCTAGTTAAACAATCCAATATGTTTTGATAGACCATTTGGTTAAAGGTTTCCTTATTAAGTAAGAGGTCTTGAGTTCAAGTCTCTCTTTTTGTTACTTTTTTTGGAAAAGTTCATGCTAAAATTGTAAAGTGTATTTCACTTCAAGTATAAAAGTGAATCACTATAAGTAGTTTTAATATTTTATTTTAAAGTTGTTTATTTTGCATGCAGTTTTCTTTTACAAAGTAACTTCATTGTAAAAGTGATCCCCACTTCTCTTTATAAAAGTGGGTCACTTCATAAAGCAACTTACACCACCACATGGTCCTTTGGTTATCATTTATGCCCTTTTTTTAAAGGGCATAACTCTCACATCCGAAGTTAGTTTTCAATGTTTTTTTTTTAAAACCGCCTAATTTTTTGAGATCTTTCCATCCAGATCATCAGTTTCAGTTTTAAAATCCATATTATATTCATATTTAATATGGCTTCTACAAGTAATCTCTTGCTTACCAGCACCAACTACTTCTAATGGAAATCCCATATGGAGGATTTATTAAGAAGTAAAGGCTTGTATCGGATTACCTTGGGAAAGGAAACAACACCCACTGATGATAATAAAAAATTCAAATGGGATAATAGGAATGACGAAGCACGTGGATTAATTGGAATGTCCATATCTCCTAATTTAAGGTTCCACCTTCAATCAATTGACCAACCCAAAGAATCTTGGGACAAGATTGAATCTGTGTTTGGTAAACATAATATTATTCGAGCACAACAGTTAGAAAATCAAGTATTGACTTTAAGTCCAAATGATTTCTCTTCCATTGAAGACTATCTATCTAAGTTTAAAACACTCAGAACTTTATGTGAAGAATGCAAGATAAAGATAGAATAAGATCATTGCATCTATCTTATTCTTTCTAAGCTAGGCAGAGAATATTCTTTGTTTGTATCTATGTTTTATGCCATGCAAGAGGCTCTAGGGACAACTTATAAAAAACTCAGTCTTGAGAACTTTTGTGATGCTTTAATTAGAGAGAAAGATAAGCTTGTACAACTTGGAGTGATCAACACTGTAGGTACCTCCAACAAAGCCTTAGTCATCCATCGGAAAGATAAACCCAAGAATCCCAAGAAGGAACATAATCACCACAACATCAAGTATATAAGGGTCCCAAAACCACTCAAACAACTTCTTGTCCTAATGGTGACAAAGGAGCAAAATATAAAAGTAATAAGACTGACAGACATTGCAACTTTTGTGATAAAGATGGTCATGATGAGTCCAAATGTTTAAATAAGATGACATATTTAGAAGTAACAATGAAGAAGCATAATATCAATATTGATTCTACTTATTCTTGTTCTTCTCATGGACATGTTCTTTCTTCTTCTAGTTTCTCCTTCAATACAACTTCTACTTATTCTTCTGATGAGTGGCTTATTGATTCTGGAGCATCTTATCATATGGCTAAGGATAGAGAGACATTTTCTTCTCTAAATGAATGAACACCAAGAAAATATTTTTTGGTGATGATAGATCTCTTAGTGTTGAAGGATCTGGAATAGTTCAAGTAGAAAACGATCATTTCAATGTTGTATTATGTGTTCCAAGTCTTTCTTGTAACTGTTATGAGTAAAATCTCTCTATGGATAGGCTGAACCACAACAGACAAGTATGATTGTAGAAATCGACTCAATTCTAGCATATGCTATATAAATTGATGTGCAAGAGAAGTAAGAAAGACACTTACCTCATCCAAACGCCTGATGATGTCCACCGTTGAGCACTTTGACCCAAATATTTATACCTACAACGAGTTCTCAACAAACAAGAAAAGAAAGCATATAGTGATGATATAACAGGTTAGCACATTAGATAACATAATCCATCAATATACAAAACAAACATGCCCATGGATCATAACACATATATTTGCAAGATATCAATTGGATGGGAAAGGAGTATTTCTATTAATAAATGACCAGCAGAAGTGAAAACATTACAGACTTTTGTATCGACAGGGTTTGTAACCAAGAAGCCAAGTTCCATCCAACTGGGCCTCCACCACTTCAATCCTTCACCAAAGGAAATCTCATATAAGGGAGGCAAATAGGTTCTCCATCAATAAGGGAACATCTTGTGGATTGAACACTATGTTCAAACTTAAAGGACAAAGGGATGTAGAATCAATAATTAAGTAATAATTTCTCCAGAGTAACTTTTCTCTCAAAGTTGAATTCTCTCCCCCTTTCCATAGCTCAGAATTGGCTTCTTTATAGCCTTCAAAATGAAACTGAAGGGCCGATTCGGAAAATTTCCAGTATATGGAAGGCCAAGGATAAGAGATCTCCTATTGTGACATGGAAACCCGACATTTAATTTTGATTTTTTGGCACAAATCCCAATGTACACGGGCTGTAGTGGAGCAACCAACGTATACACTTGCCGTATATCTTTCAAGGTGCATACAAGTGGAAACATATTTGTTTTTGTCTCTGGATTTATCAATCAGGGAAAGTAAGTCTGCATGGGGGAATGGAATAAGGCCCTCTCTATAAGATTTCATAGGGTGAGGCAAATCTTGCTATAATAGATGCCCCCCTAATGTGTGAGGTCATAGGAGAATCTGCGATGGCTGAAATACATTATAAATAACCCACAAGTGGAGTGGTAGAGAACTAGATGGACGAACTCGATCGTTCATTACATTATGTACTGACTTTGCATACATGGATGCCAAAATACATTGCAGATCCATGTGAAAAATATACCAAAAAATTGTCTGTGGCCATGAATAGGTGAGTACAAATGCAGTTACATGCCAAAAAAATGTCATAGTAATGAACAAGGCCCAATAGAAACAATATCAAAACCAAACTGAATATATCTGTATACCATGGAGTACAATTTGATCTCCCATGATCACTGAAGTCGTATAGTGTTGACGAGCGAAATCGACTGTCTGTCAACTGAGAGAGTGGAACTAGTCCAGGGTTGTCTAATAACCCAAGCTGTTTGGGATGAACCACCCTGACGGGTTTAGCGGCTCCGTTAGCCGATCTAAGGTCCTAAGAAAACAAAAGAAAACTAATCTAAACTAATCTAATCTAACTAAAACTACACAAACTAAACTAACTAAAACTAAAAATAAATAAAAGAACTAATCTAACTAATCTAATTAAAACTAACTATTAAACAAACTAACTAATCTACTATTTCTATATATACAAACTACTAACTGAAATATAATCTTATTCACAAAATGTACAATGTTTATGATTTACAGATTTAATAAAACATGAAAAAATTCATTTGCAATCTGCCCTAAGACAGAGAAAGGTATTTTTTGTTGCTTTTATGATTTTATGAACAAGAAATAAAACTTACTGAAATTAAACAATCTAATATACTAAATACACATATATCTAACTAAACTTATATCTAAACTAAACTACTAATAAATACACTAAACAAACAAATGACAAACTGACTTGGAAACGCTCCCGATTTGTCCTATGTATGATGACTGTACCAGCAGATCGGAGGAAGGAAACTCGCACCGAATAATCCAGAAGCTTCTCGTAAACGATAGCTGCAATGCTCTTTGAGTTTGTTTACAGGACAAACAAGACATAAAAAAAATCATAACAATTATAAGATTTATAAATCTCTGCAATTAGGTAAACCTGTTTGCAAAAACTTATACTTAATAATTCAATTGATGAAGAAGAGAAATCTGCCATTCACAAACTGAATAAATTAATTGCTATGTTTTTAAATACTGGAACAAATCATTTATGGATTATATTGATTAAATAATATCATTTGCAAAAGAATAAGATAGCTAAAGTAGTCATTAACCAAATGCAAATTGATACACATAAACATGAAACAAAAGATTGATATTATGAAAAGCTAAAGCTGTAGCAGAACATCAATTTCTGTCTCAGTCTGTATTAAAATTCCATATCCTTGTTCTCCCATGAATGAGGATGATCCTTATTACAAAAATAATAAGTATTTATAAGTTTTTTCACAGGGTAAAAACTCCCTGTGGAAGTTATCAAACTGTTTACATAATCTGGGAAGATATTCCCAAGATCAACTAAACTAGGAAACTAAAATGAAACCAAAATATTCCAAATATCCTCTAAACTGTCCATCCAATCCCATGCAATTTCGAATTCACCTGAAAAGGACCAAAAATGAAAAGGACAAAAAATGAACAAATAAGAAGGATCTTTTATTAATAAATGATAGAAAATTAAATTCTATAGAGCTACATAATCATCTGATTCTGTAGCTAGTCTAAATAAAGATATAGAATTACCAATGAAATTAATCGAAAATCTTTTAATAAATTCCATTCAATTGACATCCAATAATTATTTGAGAACGAATCATAATTTGAAATCATTATTCCATTATGAACTCAAACAGGATCCACATCATTTAAACGAATACAGAGATAGTGATACTCTGTTTCAATTATTGTCATAAGAGGGGTAAATGAAATCATATGTAACAACATCGTAATCTTTTCTCAACAAATCAAATCCATCTGTTATGAGATCGTTTTGATATTTAATTGAAAACAAAACAAATCGCAAACACTTCGTTATACTTGTCTCATCAACAGGAGAAATAATCGAATCGAATAGGATTATCACGATAACTGTATAGAAAGAGATTTAGACTGTGAGCGAATTCAAACCATAATTGACTTATAACAAAATTGTAACAGGATTTGGTAAAAATAGCACATTCAATCAATTCGTTCCAAAACCAATCGAATCCAACAAATGTGAAATCGATTATAATCAAAACAAAATGGCAAGCAAATATTACGCTGCCTTGTCAATGGAAATATGAATTCGACAAGATCATTTTCCAATCATTGTGACTGTGTTGGTACAACACATGATTCATGCCATGAATAGATCAATTCAAAGTGGTGTGAAAATTAATTCAAATAAAATCATAGCCGGCTCGAATGATAAGCAATAGAATTCATAACTTGTTATTGCAAATTGGGTAAATAGTATTGGTCAACTTTGATCAAAAGGAAATCGTTCCAATCAAGCGAATCACAACTGGGTTTGACCACTTCATTTTACAATTAAAAATCCAGACAGAGCAATAACCGTAATCGGGATCCAATTCCTAAAAATGATCAAACTAACAATGATCAGCGAATCAATCGGCTGGGTTTAACAATAGTCATTGTTCCATAATTCGGGTGTATTTGCATAAGCTAAAATGAGATTATTTTTTTTATAAAAATAGAGTATTTCTAACCAAATTGAATTGAACAAAGTGATACCCATGATTTGGAAAATCATATAACAAAGCATATCTTAACAAGTATCCTCCCGAAAACATTTACCAATCACAACATCCAAATGGTAACGAGATCGAATTAGATCAAAATCGTATTCTAAATTAAGCATAAAAACTTCTTGTTGGGAGTGGGCGCAAAATGAAAACACACCATTACTTTCGTTATTTCACTCAGACAAACTTAGCAAATGAAATCCAAACGAATAACCATAAAAAATCTATTAGCAAATCATATATCAAATCAAAACTCTTTCTATTTTAATCAAAACAAAGCCATGTACAGGATGATCACCGAATGATAGAGGCATTTGGATGAGTGATCAAACTATTTTAAAAGCTGAATTCAAATCATTATATCAAACTAGATTATTTACAAAACAAAACGATGTCAAAACCATACCTGTGTAGCGACGAGGCTGCTTGATTATGCTAGCTTGGAATTTACAACAGCCGTGGCCGATTCCATGTTTTTGAACATGATGGAGCCGATTGTCTTTTTCTTTTTATCCACTGCTTGGAGCTTGGCTTTTTGACTGGTTAGGACTGCAATCTGGTCTTCTAATGATTGAATCCTTGATTGGAGTATAGGAACATCAATATAATATCATTCTAACCATGAATTGCATTGGTCACAGGGTGACTGTGTGGGTTTAGACAGAGCAGGCGAGGGTTTGGGTAAATGACCGAGGGTTTCACAAGATAATTTAATACCCGGGTAGTTAGGGTCGTCCTTTAGGCAGGGGGTAGGTTTGACACAAAATCATAAGGGGGCTCGGCACACAAACCTTGCGAGTAGGGATATTCACTGGCCAAAAAACGCTCAATATTAGAATCGGAATCCTCGCTCAGAATGATATGGTTAGACTCGACAGAAGGTTTTGGTTTGTTTCTGGCCATTCTTGAAATGATCCGGGCATTCCTTTTCACTTTGGCATTGGCAGTCAGGTTTGCCTTGGGATTTTTGCTGATAGGCTTCTTAATGGCCTCTGTACTCTTAGTTACAGTATCGAGTGAGTCAATATGAGGGTCGATCGAGGGTTTAGGTAGTAGGAGGTGTAAGGGTACATGCGGTTCAGCCTTAGTCTCAGTTACCATAGGTTTATCCACCTGTACAGGGTCGATGTCCTCAAAGCCATTACGGGTGATGAAAGCCTTCCAAGTATCACCAAGCAAACTCAAATGATAAACAATGATGAGCTTGATAAGCCTATGGTGGAACAGGCTGCTGTCAGCCTGCTGCCTCTTATATCTTTTCGACATCTTATACAAGCTCCAATGAAAATAGAAAGGCATGTTTAGAGGATACCCCATAAAAATCATAAGGAGACGCAGATGGTAGAGGAACACAAGCCCGTATCGACCTTCACAGGTCACAAACTGCTTAAGTATCATTAAGAAGTCATGCCATCGTTGTTTGAGCATAGATATGGGCATACCTCTTTCACAAGAGGTGACTTTGCGCGATTGAAATAACAATGTCCATGGCACTTGCTCGACCTTGCAATTCTTAAACCAACGGTGTCCTGAGGTAGGTAACCTCATGGCTGAGCTGATAAACTGTTCATCAATCTCTAACTTCATATTGCCTACCTTGGCTCGACATCCATCGAAGGTCATGGCAAACTTTCGTGCTACACAAAGGTTAAAACCCTCAAAACATTTCATGAAGGTAAGCCATCCATTGTCTTCCAAATCTTGGCGGGCATTGTCAAACATCAACAGGGCTTGATTTCCATTGGGCTTGACTCGCACGAATGGTGCCATGGAGCCGAACACATGGTAAGGAAAGGGTTTGAATTCACCAACGCATACAGGAGCAGAGCTACCTGAACCAACAACAATGAACGAGCAGAAAAGGTAAGCATGAATGCGGGCATGTGGAGGTGGTGGAGTCTGCCATGCAAAATATTGATTATCCAAGTACAACAGCCAATTTTCATAATTGTTCGCTCCATAATAATAGTTCAACCATTAAGTCATGTGTACAACCAATGAAATCCAATGTGTATACCAATGCGCACAAGTGTTATACCATAATGTTTAAAAGATCTGACATATAAATCAAAACCCAAAATCAACTATGCTCCAATGTATATAATCAAAAGTTCAACCAAGGTGCCAAAATGATATTCATATAGTCGACAAGCCAAAGGTTATGAAAAGATTAACATAAGGATTAAATCATATATATATATATATATATATATATAATTAAATCAAAACCCCTATGCATTTTCATAGAATCAATGATCAGGCAAGTCATAAATAGTGCAAATCCAAATGCTAAATGCCTTACAAACCCAATAAAACCAGGTTATACAATCAATCAAAGTATGAGAACTGATTAGAGACCCTTGACAGTTGTATAATGATCAATAAAAGGTAAGCGCAATAGGCGTAAGGACATAAAAGATATTGACAGTTCAGATAATGATTGAAAAACAACCTCAAAAGGAGAAGTTTTCACGCTTACAGTCGTGAAAACTTAATGAAGACAAATGTGTAAATGTCGCAAGAAATGAAAATGTCATCTATTCGAAAAATGCGACGAAAAACTTGATGTTTGCAAGACATAGGTGTAGGCAGCTTATAGGATCATAAAAAAAGTGAATTGGCTGCCAAAAATGGCGACACACTGGAAGAAGCAGTTATCTCTGCAAAAGGTACAAATTCAGATTAGGACAGCAAGGAAAAATTTCAACTCAAAAATAACAACCAGAAAATCATACAAACATCATCATTAAACATCTTTTCCAACAATGTTTCAAAAGAGGAAAACTGATAACAAACTTAAGACCAGCAAGTCACGATATTAAAGATAAAATATCCAATACTGTTGGCATGGCCACTACTACCAGCAGGCATCCATGGCCTTGACATGGTTTCCATTTAACCCACTCTGACATCTGTATCCTACCAAGAAGTTCTGGATCAGAATAAAGGACACTAAAGAGGATTCTTATATTTTTTGTAGATTTTCATGTACTCGACATTGTTTCGCTGCCAGCGGGCCTGTTTAGTACCCCGACGAAGTTGTCTTGGCGCCATGCATGCATTTACCCATTGCCAACAGACCTGCTCAGTATCCCGGCAGGTTTACAAGCACTTCCCACAGCTCTTATTCATAATTTTTATTTTGTTTTTCATATGTATATAGCTGAGCGGGGTGACGCTGAAAATCTTGATATTTTAACATATTTTTTAGACCTCATCAGAATTTTTTAGAACTGTTCTTTATTTATCTCTAGAGATGTTTTATTTACAAAACAACTTCGTATGACAGGGAGACATCTTTTGAGTCATTCCTTTATAGAAAAGGAACAGTGTAAAAAGATAATAGATGATCTTGACAAGCTTTGTTCAGAGATTGAAATCAGTAAACTTCTTTCAAACAACAAAATTTTCCAACACAGATATCAATTTTAGCAATACATCATTGATGTTTGTACAAATTTTTCAGAAGTTATTTCAGCGAAGAAATTTTCCATCGTCTTTGTCTGAATGGCTTAGTGTACAGGTATGTATATTTTTCAAAAAACACAAACTGATAAATTCAAATCAAAATAAAAAACAGAAAGTAAATGAAAGTGCAAACAAAAATTAAGCAAAATATCTTTTCAGGGCTTGGCCATTCACCGGATAGGTGTCAAACTGCCCTTCAAGATTCTGCAATCGAAAGGAACTAGGACCCAACTTTTCAGCAATTAAAAATGGTCCAAGCCATAAGTTTTGAAATTTGGTGTGCTCACCCTTTCCTTC